>JABUQX010121819.1:35000-36264 GCA_015478945.1 Trachelipus rathkii | reverse complement strand
GAATGTTAACATCCAGAGTTTAATATCGTACAATTCCTTCTCTAATAATTTATCTGCTCAACTTGCGGATCATATAAACTCAAGGATGCGATGGAGCAACTGCTGATAAGGTTATTACCGATCTGTTGTTCGAAAGACTGTTGTTGGTATTGGGCTGTTGTTTGTTCATGTGGCTGTTGTCGTTTTGTGCAGTTGTTTTGTTAACTGGTGTTGTGTTGTGGTTTTGTTTGTTGTTTTGTTGTTGTTGAGATTGTAAGGTTCCTGTGTTAATTTAATCTTCTCAAATCGCTGTAGGGTAAAACACTACCTTCTTCCATCATGAGCAAGACCACTTAGTTATTCAAAAGCTAAAACAAAAGAGTAAAGGTAGGAACACACCTCGCCTTTCTGTAATAGCTTCTTTTTATTTTTAAATTTTCTTACGGTACCAGCAAGTTTTTTAATGACTTCTATGACGACACAGCTTTACCTTCTGAGGTCTTGTTAAAAGAAACATTTCCTTTTTAAGATTTAGCATACTTTCCACTTATACAGTTATGAATTTTTTCATCTTCACAATCAGTGTACGTTTTTCAAGAGGTTCAGTTTTTAAATTTTCTCATAAGAGGTAAATAATCTGCTACTAGAGTACTCATTTATTCAGGTATTTATACTGTCTCAATCTCGGTAAGATATTTTTACGCAGTAACACTCTATGCGTGTTCGGATGAAGCTCACAGAGTAAATAACCGTGAGGATAGATGAACTCTTATATACTTTAGAACTCTTTACGTTGAGTTAGAACATTGTACCACAACATTGACCTACTCATATCCTTCTTTGCCCAACAGTAAATACTGTGTGTTTAAAAACACATCACATATACTTATTCTGATGAAAGATATTCTGCTTATAAAAAATACTGTAGTTACATGAGAGAGTAAACTGGAAAAATTTCAGCTATCTCATTCAATTCTATGCATCCCAACATCCAGATTATTAAATTATGCCTGGTAAACAATTAAAGAGCTTTAATTATCATATAAACCTTCGTGAAATTGAATTAATCTTTGTAATCACTAAATTTTCTTGCGTAAACACTGTACACCATCATGATTTATCAGGTGCTGTTCAAGACTCAACCTCTTTAAAATATTAATAACCAGAAAAGTTGTCCCGCCAGCCTTAGGACCAGACACAAGACACGTAGCTGGACACGAACATAAATTCCAACGTCCATCCTAGGTTTGCACCTAACACTAATGAAATAAGAAAAGGTTTGACT
>JABUQX010121819.1:12500-25000 GCA_015478945.1 Trachelipus rathkii | reverse complement strand
GATATTTAGTTACTTTTACATTATTTTTCAGTTCATCTTATCACAAAAAATCTTTAATTATATAAAGAATTAACATACAAGATAAAATACATTTTACATTTAAATATTTTATTAAACAATATTTTTTCCCTTTTTTTTATTTTAATACATCAAAATTGAAAATATAGAAAACATATTTTGTTTATTAAACTATTTTATAATAATTTATATATAATATTATTATTTCTTTAAAATTATATCAATATATAAAAGTTATTGTTAAATCGTTCGTGGACAATTTTACAATCAACATGTTCACTATATATATATATATATATATATAATATATATATATACTATATAGTATATTATAATATAGTATATATATAATATATATTATATATATATATATTATAATATATTATATATATATATATATAGTATATATTATATATAATATATATATATATATAATATATATATATATATAATATATATATAATATATATATATATTGTATAATAAGAATATATATTATAATATTATATAGTATATATATTTATATAATATTATATAATTATATATTTATATATATATATGTATAATATATATATATATATATATATATATATATATCATTGAATTGATAGTCTGCTACGAGCTGGGTTGGATTTGAATTTACCGTTTTCTTTTGGTATTAAAAAATAGGCCAAATAACTTATTTCAAATTCACACTCCTTAAAGATATATTTTTAAAATAACTTTTTAAGCAATTTACTATATACACTTCCTCCCCTAGAAGTGGAGCGTATTTTTACTAAATTTTATATACTAAAATCAATTAATTAATTACTAAATATTATTTAAATATAATCACTTTGAAACAATATTATTATTATTAAATTAAAACGGAAACGCACTTTATTACATATTTCACTAAACATATTTTTTTAAAATGCACTATTGTTCCTGTTGTTCAGTAGATGAGTTGATCTTCAGGGAAGGCGAATCATCATCCGAATGTGGAACCATCTGTGAAGTCGGTTTACCAGCCGGTAGAGGAACCACCTGAGAAGGCGATTTACCAGCCGGGTGTTGAAACTCGTCCGAAAGATATAAAACTTGATGTTGATTTCTCTGGTACGATTTTGAAGAAAGTACAAATCACCAAGAAGAATACAGCGTGAATGAAGATAATACAGTGACATTGGAATGAGATCCTTCATTGTAATAGACATGTAACTATATTGAAATTGATTCCTCTCCATTCTTCTAATAAACCAATATACATATAGTAGCACTGATATGTATTCTGCCATTGTATGATACGTACTACTAAATATATACTGATGGTGATTCACTTCTTCCTTTTATCCATCCATATACAGTAGCGGCGGTATGAGGTGCCAATTGGTTGAGACGTTATACCATACATGGATGAATTTTTCCTCTATTTGAACCAGAGCTGAAGAGACAAAATGGAAGTTCATCTGAAGTAATTTGAGTTTGTTCATAAAGAGAGTAGTAAGTTATCCTAGTATCGACGGAGCCAGTCGGGCAAGACTGAGGTTGGTAGACATGCGTATTAACTGAGTGGCTAATATTCCTATCTCCATCGATCTGAATGTTGTTTGAAGTTTCTTCGTTCTTTAACATATTTAAATTCGTACAAGATACAAGTGTCGACGGAAATGGCCATGATAAACTGAAGCTGGGAGGCCTGGGTTTAACAGTATGACTTGTTCCCGTCTTCACTAGTTTGCTTGTTGCTTGAAGATTTTCGTTTGTGTGATGTCTTGAAATTGAGGTGAGCGATGACAGAATCAGCCATGTTAAACTGGAGCTGGTAGGCCTGGGTATTAGCAGGGTGATTGATGGTCACGTCATCACAATGCTGGATTTTTTCTTCTTAGATCTGGTATGCTACTGGGAATTACTACTGTTTGTTGCTCGCTTCCTTTCCCAGGGAGACCAGCTATGTAGTAAATGTAGTTTGTCTGCATCTTCTTCTTGAATCTTCCTTTTACTGTGACGAACTCCTTCTTGTAGGGGTAGACTTCCGAAAGAATCTTCTTGAAAAGGTGCTTTCCAGGCGATGATTATTATTCTTCTACCTGGGCCCCCTGCTAAGGGCTGCACGGCTTCGGGAGGCGGCATCTTCTTAACCACAGTAGTGGTGTTCTTCCTCTTGCGTCTGTAGCGGGTCGTCGTCTGCTTGCGCTACTGTACGAGAGATACCTCAGCTTCTGTCACCGTAGGAGAGAGACAACCGCTTACGGCACCGTTGGAGAGAGACTGCTGCTTGCGGCAGAGCAGGAGAGAGAGTACTGCTTGCGGCACCGTAGGAGAGGGAATTGTGCTTGCGTCAACGTAGAAGAACCATCTTCTTGCCAGGAACTTCTGCTTGAAAAGAGTTGGTGTTAGTAGTAGGAGGTCTATATTGGAGCACGAGATTGGGGGAAAAAATGATGACCCAAATTTTTTACTCCATATTGGAGGTCTCACTTGGGGTAAAAAATGATAACCCAATTTTTACCTGCCCTTGACCTTTTCTGACCGCGACCTTTTTTTGAGCTCGAATTTTTACCTGACCTTGACCTTTTTGGGCCTTGACCTTTTTTGAGAACCGTATTTTTTGAGAACCCGGATTTTTTGAGAACCCGGATTTTTTGAGAACCCAAATTTTTTGAGAACCCAAATTTTTTGAGAACCCTAATTTTTTGGCAACCCTTTTTGAGAACCCTAATTTTTTGAGAACCCAAATTTTTGAGAACCCAAATTTTTGAGAACCCAAATTTTGAGAACCCTAATTTTTGGCAACCCTAATTTTTTCGGCAACCCTAATTTTTTGCAACCCTTCTGAAGAAGGAAAGAAAGCAAACGGTTGCGTTGTACGTATTGCCCCCCTATTTTGCGCCCCCCTAATTTTTTCGACCATGGGTCATTTTTTGCCCACGGTAATTTTCGATCTTCATTTAGAGGCTTAGCCCTATTTTTGATGTCTTAACCTTTTTTGTCCTTCCCCTTTGCTCCAAAGCTTGATAGATACCATGGGTCAATTTTGACCCACGGTAATTTTTTGTCCTTCATGGGTCAATTTTGACCCACGGTAATTTATTGTCCTTCCCTAATTTTTGCAACCCTTCGAAGAAGGGTTGCGCCAAACGGTTGCGTTAGCAACCGTTGTACGTATTGCCCCCCTATTTTGCGCCCCCTAATTTTTTCGACCATGGGTCATTTTTTGCCCACGGTAATTTTCGATCTTCATTTAGAGGCTTAGCCCTATTTTTGATGTCTTAACCTTTTTTTGTCCTTCCCCTTTGCTCCAAAGCTTGATAGATACCATGGGTCAATTTTGACCCACGGTAATTTTTTGTCCTTCATGGGTCAACCCACGGTAATTTATTGTCCTTCCTTTAGGGGCTTAGCCCTTTTTTGATGTCTTAACCTTGTTTGACCATGATATTTAGGCCTTGACCTTGCCATATAAGTGTCATAGTGAAGGAGGTCTATATTGGAGCACGAGATTGGGGGAAAAAATGATGACCCAAATTTTTTACTCCATATTGGAGGTCTCACTTGGGGTAAAAAATGATAACCCAATTTTTACCTGCCCTTGACCTTTTCTGACCGCGACCTTTTTTTGAGCTCGAATTTTTACCTGACCTTGACCTTTTTGGGCCTTGACCTTTTTTGAGAACCCTAATTTTTTGAGAACCCTAATTTTTTGAGAACCCGGATTTTTTGAGAACCCAAATTTTTTGAGAACCCAAATTTTTTGAGAACCCTAATTTTTAGAGAACCCTAATTTTTTGAGAACCCTAATTTTTTGAGAACCCAAATTTTTTGAGAACCCAAATTTTTTGAGAACCCAAATTTTTTGAGAACCCTAATTTTTTGGCAACCCTAATTTTTTTCGGCAACCCTAATTTTTGCAACCCTTCGAAGAAGGGTTGCGCCAAACGGTTGCGTTAGCAACCGTTGTACGTATTGCCCCCCCTATTTTGCGCCCCCCTAATTTTTTCGACCATGGGTCATTTTTTGCCCACGGTAATTTTTGATCTTCATTTAGAGGCTTAGCCCTATTTTTGATGTCTTAACCTTTTTTGTCCTTCCCCTTTGCTCCAAAGCTTGATAGATACCATGGGTCAATTTTGGCCCACGGTTGGTCTCCCATGGGTCAATTTTGACCCACGGTACTTATTGTCCTTCCTTTAGGCTTAGCCCTTTTGATGTCTTAACCTTGTTTGACCATGATATTTAGGCCTTGACCTTGCCATATACCATGGGTCATTTTTGACCCACGCCAATTTTTTGCCCACTCGTGGCCCACCCGTCACATATTTCGTTCCTAACTTGTACGCATGTATGGACCTACCCTAACTTGAACACCTACACACTTGCGCGTGCGCACACACACACACACACACACACACACACACACACACACACACACACACACACACACACTTACACTTATACACACATTCACTATGACACTTATACACACATTCACTATGACACTTACATTTACCCATAGACACTTACATTTACACTTATACTCACGTACAAACACACTGCCAACCCTTTGATCGTCCATGGGTCAATTTTGACCCACGGTAATTTTTTTGTCCTTCCTTTAGGGACTTTTAGCCCTTTTTGATGTCTTAACCGTTTGACCATGATATTTCGCCTTTGACCCTTTGCCATATACCATGGGTCAATTTTGACCCACGCTAACTTGATGGCTTTGATGGTTCCCAATCACCGTAAGAAGTATCTAGTGATGTTCTATTAGTGTTCTATGATTATTCTATGAGTGCCAGGTGAGTGCCAGGTGAGTGCCAAGTGAGTGCCAATGAGTGCCAATGAGTGCCAAGTGAGTGCCACATAGTGCCAACTGAGTGCCACTTTTTCAAGCCTTTCTAGCCTCCCCTGAGCCTAATAGCCCTAATATGGGTGTCTACCCCTAGGTTATAAGGTATGAGGAATCGATTGGTGTATATTACAATCTGCTAGGATGCTTCCTACTATGAGTTAGTCTTTTTCTAACACTTATACACACTATGACACTTATAAGCGCTTACACTCTCCATAGACACTTACATTAAACCATATACACTTACACTCACACCCACACGCAGATGCACTTACACTTACACTCACACTCGATATTTTGAAGCCTCAACTTTGATGCCTCAGCTTTGATGCCTCAACTTTGATGCCCCAGCATAAATGCCTCAGCATTGATGCCCCAACTTTGATGCTCCATCATAAATGCCTCAGCATTGATGCCTCAACTTTGAAGGTTCATCTTTGATGGTTCATCTTTGATGACTCATCTTTGATGACGTCATCTTTGAGACCATCTATATTGATGATTCATCTTTGATGAAATCATCTTTGATGGCTCATCTCTACCCTACATTAAAGAACAGAGTTAATATTAATGCCTTCCCTAGTTCATAAGCTAACCACCAGGGCGCCGCATGCGCCCTCCGCGTGAAGATCCACGAACCCGCACCCGCAGGTGCGACCCGCCGCGTTCCCGCCCGCCGCGTGCGCCCGCAGGCGCAATATTTCCGCGTACCCGCCCGCCGCGAGCGCCCGCAGGCGCAATATTTCCGCGTACCCGCCCGCCGCGAGCGCCCGCAGGCGCAATATTTCCGCGTAACCGCCGCCGCGTGCGTCCGCAGACGCAAAATTCCCGCGCGAACGAAAAATATGATATCAATGTAAACTATTCAAAGAATTTCGTTTCAAATATACTATGAGTCATTCATTTTTACTACAATTGTACGAAATTTTATTAAAAACATATACTTTACATACCTTAAAGCAGTAAAGCAGTAAAACAATAGAGGTGTTATTACCTAACACCTAGGGGATTAGTATGCTTTTGTTTTACTGCTTTACTGCTTTAACTTTCTGTTTTACTGCTTTAACTCATGTTTTACTGCTTTAACTTTCTGCTTTACTGCTTTAACTTTCTGCTTTACTGCTTTAACTTTCTGCTTTACTGATTTTTGGCTTATGCAATTTTAATTTCGAGCATAAAAAGAAAAAATAGAGGTGTTACCTAACACCATGGGATTATTAGTACGCTTTTGTTTTACTGCTTTACTGCTTTTAACTTTCTGCTTTACTGCTTTAACTTGCTGATTTACTGCTTTAACTTTCTGCTTTACTGTTTTAACTTTCTGCTTTACTGTTTTAACTTTCTGCTTTACTGTTTTAACTTACATGTTTTACTGCTTTAACTCATATTTATTAACATTACATACCTTAAAGCAGTAAATCAGTAATCAATAGAGGTGTTATTACCTAACACTTTTATTGGTAGGTATTGTTTCCTAACTATCATCTCCCTGCTTTGTCCATTCTGGTTTTTATCGAATTGATCAACAGTCGTATAGGCTATGAACAGTATCAGGTGGTCTTTTGCAACTCTGCTTTACTGCTTTAACTATCTGCTTTACTGCTTTTTAACTTTCTGCTTTACTGCTTTAACTCATATATTTATTAACATTATGTTTTCTTTATTTTGTTTTAATACTTTTATTTTTATTCTTTTTATTCTTTTTATTATTATTTTATTTTTGTTTTAATACTTTTATTTTTATTCTTTATTTTTTTATTATTTTACTTTATTATTATTTTATTTTGTTTTAATACTTTTTATTTTTATTCTTTTTATTCTTTTATTATTATTTTATTTATTATTATTTTATTTTGTTTTAATACTTTTTATTTTTATTCTTTTTATTCTTTTTATTTTATTTTTATTATTTTACTTTTATTATTATTTTATTTTTTTTAATTTTTTTTTTTTTTTTTATTTTTATTTTTTTATTTTATTTTATTATTTCATAACTTTTATTATTATTTTATTTTTATTATTTTTATTATTATACTTAGTGTTATTTACTTCATGCCTATTGTTATTATTATTTAGAACACACACACACACACACACACACTTACACTTATACACACATTCACTATGACACTTATACACACATTCACTATGCCACTTACATTTACCCATAGACACTTACATTTACACTTATACACACACACACACAAGATTTATTTCCTTACACCTCACACCAAGTACTCTACACAACACGGGATTTAATATATCATCAACAATATACACACACACACACACACACACACACAGATTTACTTACACTCACACACAGATTTACTTACACTCACACAGATTTACTTATACACACACATACAGATTTACTTACACACAGATTTACTTACACACACAGATTTACTTACAGTCACACACAGATTTACTTACACACACACACACACACACACACACACGCACACTCACTTACACACCCACACACACACGCACACTCACTTACACACACACACACGCACATTCACTTACACATATAACGTATAATTTATTAAAACATTTTATGTTTTAATTAAACACGTACATTTATATTACTCATTCAAATATAACTAAAATTATTTCAAAGTTTCTTAAAACTTCTATAATAAATCAATCATTAACTTTGAACAAAGAATTTATTATTAACTGTTAATACTTTTTGTTTATAAATTTTATAACTATCAAGTTTTAAAATAACTTTTAGTAAAATTTATGAAATTTTATTATAATATAAAGTTTTTTTACTTAAAGCAATAAATCAGAAAATCAGTAAAGTCAGCCCTAGCACCCCCTACACTGCCATACGTTTTGGCAAAGTCAGCCCTAGCACCCTCTACACTAAGTTATGCTAATGTTTTGTTCTATTGACTTACTGCTTTACATCATCTTTAGCCATGTAATAAGTATAAAAATAACAAAATAAGTTCTTCTCTGCTAACATAACATGTATTTTATTAAAATCATTCTAAGTTTTTATTTAAAAATAACAATTATTCACTTACATTTATATTATTCGCTCGATGTTAACTAAAAATATTTCAAAGTTTTTTAAATAATTCGTGTTGGTATTATTGTCAATGTACATAGATAATCCAACACGAGAAAACACAACAACCCGCACTCGTTACAGCAGATACGAAACTGACCTCTCTCTGTAAAATGGGTTGAAATAACTACTTTAGCCCTAAATTTAGGATAATCTTTTGTACCCCAAGCGATTTAGCCTAATACCAGGTCAAATATATTTCAAACTGACCTTTTTCTGTAAAATGTGGTGCAATAAATTTAGGCCTAAATTTAGGCCTAAATTTAGGATAAACCTTTTTGTATCCCAGGCTGATTTAAGCCTAATACCAGGTCAAAAGGTAATTCCAGTATATACAAGAATCGAGAATCAATGTTATTATTTTATAAATATATTTCAAACTGAAACATGCTGGATCGGTAAGATCCTTTGATCAGGTAAGAAGGAAATGTTTACCTTTCTTGTGAGTGGACGGAGTAATCCTTATCTCTATATGACCTCGTATGTGATTGGTCGAGAATTATTTTATCGCTTTTTGGTTTTAAGGTATGAAAAAAGCATGTTTTTTTTATATCCTGAGCCCTACCTCTGATTGGATGAAAATTATATTTGAGCAGGCGGATGTTTTAGACCCAAACTCATTTTAAAATCATAGTCATTTTAGCTGTTAAGCTGTGCACAAGTTCTCTGATTTGTAATAAAAGTGTTCTATTTTCACTAAGTGTATATCATGATTCACCTTAACAGGTATACCTCAATACAAGACATTGTCCAATGGGAAATCAAGATCCCTGGTAGTAGGGTTTCATTCTTATATAAAAGAAAGCCCGATGGATTTGAATTTTTCAAGTGTGCTACCCAATCACCCTGTTATAATACCAAGCGCATTTTCGTGAGGCCAAATGAATTACTTTGTATATGTAATCACACTGAAGAGTGGCTTACAGAATACTTTAAACCAAGCTCAGCTTTAAACTGGACCGAAACAGTTATTAGCCTGTGCGAAGAAACCAGCGATAAGCAACTTACTCTATCATTTTATAAACATCAAAACATAATCAGCTTGGAAGTTAGATTATGGGTGAGAAATAATGAAACAACCGTATTTGAACCTACATCATTTGGATTCTACATTTCAGGCCTAGCGCAGATGAAATATATGTTAGAGGTACGTAAGCGAATGTTAATACAGATGAAGAAGACATATGTGTTATCTAATTACGTAACCGTAATTCATTACATGTTATACCAAGAATACTACGCATTTAAGAAAAACCCTGATCGATGATCCTACGCACATCATCGATCGCTTCCTAAGTTCTATAGACGTACAAAAATTCATTTATCTACTTAGAAAACAATGGCAGGAAAGTATTTATGCAGGTGACCCAGAATGTAAATATACTATGATATCTGAGCGGGAACTTTTTACGTATGTGTTAACTGAATGTATTAATGAGACACGAAACTATATCATCGATAATGATATAAATGATTGGCATATTTGCAAAGATTTAAAGAATTTTAATATAAAATAGGCGAAAACATCATGTGTAAAATGTATGTAGAAGTATTATATTTAATGTTAGCCTTATATATAAACCATTGTAAATATATTTAACACGTTTGTATATATTTAATGTTTTCCTTATATATATATATATATATATATATATATATATATTATATAATAAATATATATATATATATATATATATATATATATATATATATATATATATATATATATATATATATATATATATATATATATATATATATATATATATAAATTACTGTAAGATAATGATTATTAAATTTCTAATTATATAGTAAAGTTTTTATTAACCTTATTTTTACTTTCTTAAATAAATATTTACATGTATGTTAAGAGTTTAAATAAACGAAACTTGGGCTCAGGATATGAAAAAACATGTTTTTTCATACCTTAAAACCAAAAAAGCGATAAAATAATTCTCGACCAATCACATACGAGGTCATATAGAGATAAGGGGATTACTCCGTCCACTCACAAGAAAGGTAAACATTTCCTTTGATCAAAGGATCTTACCGATCCAGCATGTTTCAGTTTGAAATATATTTATAAAATAATAACATTGATTCTCGATTCTTGTATATACTGGAATTACCTTTTGACCTGGTATTAGGCTTAAATCCGCCTGTGATACAAAAAGGTTTATCCTAAATTTAGGCCTAAATTTAAGCCTAACGTAGTTATTGCACCACATTTTACAGAAAAAGGTCAGTTTGAAATATATTTTGACCTGGTATTAGGCCTAAATCGCCCCGGGGTACAAAACGGATTATCCTAAATTTAGGGCTAAAGTAGTTATTTCAACCCATTTTACAGAGAGAGGTCAGTTTCGTATCTGTAACGAGTGTGGGTTGTTGTGTTTTCTCGTGTTGGATTGTCAATGTACATAGATAATAATAAAGAAAATCCAAATTATTTAAAAAACTTTGAAATATTTTTAGTTAACATCGAGCGAATAATATAAATGTAAGTGAATAATTGTTATTTTTAAATAAAAACTTAGAATGATTTTAATAAAATACATGTTATGTTAGCAGAGAAGAACTTATTTTGTTATTTTTATACTTATTACATCGCTAAAGATGATGTAAAGCAGTAAGTCAAAAGAACAAAACGTGGCATAGCTTGGTGTAGAGGGGTGCTAGGGGCTGACTTTACCAAAACGTGGCATAGCTTGGTGTAGAGGGGTGCTAGGGGCTGACTTTACTGATTTTCTGATTTATTGCTTTAAGGTACGTAAAATATATGTTTTTAATAAAATTTCATAAAATTTTACTAAAAGTTATTTTAAAACTTGTTAGTTATAAAATTTATAAACAAAAAGTATTAACAGTTAATAATAAATTCTTTGTTCAAAGATAATGATTGATTTATTATAGAAGTTTTAAGAAACTTTGAAATAATTTTAGTTATATTTGAATGAGTAATATAAATGTATGTGTTTAATTAAAACATAAAATGTTTTAATAAATTATACGTTATATGTGTAAGTGAATGTGTGTGTGTGTGTGTGTGTGTGTGTGTGGGTGTGTAAGTGAGTGTGCGTGTGTGTGTGTGTGTGTAAGTAAATCTGTGTGTGACTGTAAGTAAATCTGTGTGCAAGTGTAAGTAAATCTGTGTGTGTGTGTAAGTAAATCTGTGTGTGTGTAAGTAAATCTGTGTGAGTGTAAGTAAATCTGTGTGTGTGTGTGTGTGTGTGTGTGTGTGTGTGTGTGTGTGTGTAAGTAAATCCGTGTGTGTGTAAGTATCGGTGTGAGTGTAAGTAAATCTGTGTAAGTAAATCTGTGTGTGTGTGTGTATAAGTGTAAATGTAAGTGTGTAAATGTAAGTGTCATAGTGAATGTGTGTATAAGTGTCATAGTGAATGTGTGTATAAGTGTAAGTGTGTGTGTGTGTATGTGTGTGTGTGTTCTAAATAATAATAACAATAGGCATGAAGTAAATAACACTAAGTATAATAATAAAAATAATAAAAATAAAATAATAATAAAAGTAAAATAATAAAAATAAAATAAAAAGAATAAAAAGAATAAAAATAAAAAGTATTAAAACAAAATAAAATAATAATAAAAGTAAAATAATAAAAATAAAATAAAAAGAATAAAAAGAATAAAAATAAAAAGTATTAAAACAAAATAAAATAATAATAAAAGTAAAATAATAAAAGAATAAAAAGAATAAAAATAAAAAGTATTAAAACAAAATAAAATAATAATAAAAGTAAAATAATAAAAATAAAATAAAAAGTATTAAAACAAAATAAAATAATAATAAAAGAATAAAAAGAATAAAAATAAAAAGTATTAAAACAAAATAAAAGAAAACATAATGTTAATAAATATATGAGTTAAAGCAGTAAAGCAGAAAGTTAAAGCAGTAAAGCAGAGAGTTAAAGCAGTAAAGCAGATAGTTAAAGCAGTAAAGCAGAGAGTTAAAGCAGTAAAGCAGATAGTTAAAGCAGTAAAACAGTAAAACAAAAGCATACTAATCCCCTAGGTGTTAGGTAATAACACTTATTGATTTACTGATTTACTGCTTTAAGGTATGTAATGTTAATAAATATATGAAAGCTAAAGCAGTAAAACATGTGAGTTAAAGTAAAGAAAGTTAAAACAGTAAAGCAGAAAGTTAAAACAGTAAAGCAGAAAGTTAAAGCAGTAAAGCAGAAAGTTAAAGCAGTAAAGCAGAAAGTTAAAGCAGTAAAGCAGTAAAACAAAAGCGTACTTAATCCCCCATAGGTGTTAGGTAACACCTCTATTGTTTACTGCTTTACTGCTTTAAGGTATGTAATGGTGAAGTTAAACAGTAAAGCAGAAAGTTAAAGCAGTAAAGCAGAAAGTTAAAGCAGTAAAGCAGAAAGTTAAAGCAGTAAAACATGAGTTAAAGCAGAGTAAACAGAAAAGTTAAAGCAGTAGCAAAGCAGTAAACAAAGGCATACTAATCCTCTAGGTGTTAGGTAATAACACCCTATTGTTTTACTGCTTTACTGCTTTATAGTATATATATTTTATAAAATGTAACAG
>JABUQX010121819.1:0-7500 GCA_015478945.1 Trachelipus rathkii | reverse complement strand
TTAAATTCAGAAGTTTCGTTAAAGATTAAAATTTTATTTAAAAATTATCATTAGCAATTTACACAAGGTTTTTAAGGAATAATATCAGGTCAAACTAAATTAATTTGCGAAATAATAATTCATGATTAGGCCAATGAGTGATAGAAATATGGATTTTGATATAAAAATATTTTATATATATATATATATATATATATATATATATATATATATATATATATATATATATATATATATATATATATATATATATATATATATATATATATATATATATATATATATATATATATATATATATATATGGGAACAGTTTCATACTTCTCATTTTGACAAGTTTAAAGTTTTCGCTGACTGAAATGTACTCAATTATCTCTTCAGCGACAACTGAGAACCTATAAACTGTTCAATTTGAGTAAATTTTTACCAGTTTTTCTTTTGTGTGTATGTATGAATATGTCTTGAGAGAGATGTGTTGTTGGGAAGATAGGGGATGGTTCTAAGGAGTTCGCCGTAATAGAGGGCAGCGGAGGAGGGAGGGGATTTTAAACGGTGTATAGTGTGGTCTTGTAGGTAGTTATGGCATGGATGGGTCGGGTCGAGAGCCCTGGCATAGAATTGCGTTCCTATCATGTCCATGTGATCCTGAATTGGAAGAATTTTAGTTTCTTCGCGTTGATGTTGAATTGGAGTAGTTTTCAGGAAGCCTGTGATAGTTCTAAGGGCAGTATTTTGGATCCTTTGTAATTTGATTCTGTTAGTTGATGAGATTAGAGGGTACCAGACTGTTGATCCATAGTTGATTGTAGTTCTTGAGAATTGTTTGTAAGTAGTTGTCAGTGTAGTTGCTTCATTGCTGAAATTGTGTTGAGATAAAGTTCGTAGAACATTTAGTTTTATATTTCCTGTTAATGATGTTTTGGATGTGAGGTGTAAAGGTAAAGTGGGTGTCAAAGGTTATACCGAGAATTTTAGGTGTTTTGTTTAGGGGGATGATAGAGTTATTTAGAGTTACTTGCGGGTGTAATGATGATTGGTGTCTGTCAGTGGTGATCAGGGTTATAGATGATTTCTCGGCAGAGGCTGACATTCTGTTGGAAGACAGCCAGGTTTCTAGCTGGTTTAGGTATGTCTGAGTATGAGTTATAGCAGTGGGTACGGAGGGATCTAGTATAGTTATGGTTATATCATTTGCATATGTTTTAAGGTGTGAATTGGGAATTTGAGGGGTGGGGATGTCAGATATAAAAAGATTGAACAGTAAAGGGGAAAAAATGGCGTCATGAGAGACTCCGTTTTTCAATTTTACGGTTTTTTAGGACTGATGTTTTCTGGATACTTGTGCAGTGCGTCCAGATATGAGATTTACTAGCCACTTTTATAATTGTTAGAAAATTGTGAGTTTAGAATATTTTGAATAAGGATGTTTCTGGGTACTGTGTCGAAAGCTTTACTAATGTTAATGGCTAGCAGTATTGTTCTGTGGGATGGAGTTTTGTTTAAGCCGTTTATGATGTTTTGTGTGATGTTTGTTAGTGCTGTAGAGGTGGAGTGTGATTTTTTGAAGCCATTTTGGTGGGTTGGGGAATGAAAGTGTGGCAGGATTTTGGTAAGAATGATCTTCTCCATTAGTTTGCACAGGGAGGAGAGGAGGGATATGGGTCGATATGAAGAGGGGAGGTTGGGGTCTTTTCTGGGTTTTAATTTGGGTATGATTATTGCTTTTTTCCAGAGTGGGGGGATGTAGTTGAGTGACCAAGACTTGTTGAAAATATTTGTGATGACTAAAATAGCGGTTGGTGCAAGGTGTTTAATGTGTGGGGAGTTTTTAAATGTTTTGATACGTGGGGTAATTTCTGATGTAGTGAAAGGGGGTTTGGGATTAATTTCTAATTTCGTTTTTTTGAGGTTCCGTATTATTTTTCTATTATTTGGGTGAGTGGTTTGTTGGAGATTTTGGAGTAGTGTTGTGCAAGGATATTGCAGTGTTGTTTGGGGGAGGGTAGAGAGTTATTTTGTCCTCTTAATGCTTCGTTTGTTGTGTGGAGTTGTTTTGGGAGTTGTGGAGACGTTTCACTACCTGCCATGTTCTTTTTCTTCAGGCTTAATAATAATAATAATAATAATAATAATAATAATAATAATAATAATAATAATAATAATAATAATAATAATAATAAAATAATAATAATAATAATAATAATAATAATAATAATAATAATAATAATAATAATAATAATAATAATAATAATAATAATAATAATAATAATAATAATAATAATAACAATAATAATAATAATAATATTTCTAAAAACTCAATATCAGTATTTATTTTGATGTATGATTTTGATGCTTTTTCAAGCCTCCTGAATGTATTTCTTTCTACAGAAGAAATTTTCTTTAATATTATTCTGGAATTAATTAAACTATTGATTTATTAATGTACCAAGCTTTCGTCCGTATACTTCGGACATTTTCAAGGAATAGTTTTATTTTAGATTTTAACAATTTTGAAATATAAATATCGTTTAAATTAATTACAAAAATAAATAAATAAAATTAATAATTTTGAAAGTTAGAAAAGTTAACATGCATTGACTTTTTTGCTATTTAAAAATGTTTAAAAAATTGGACATTTCATTATATTTTATATTTATACTGGTTTGTGTTTCCTTAAGAGCAATGATTCGCCGAGGCGCAATTCATAAAAATCATTCTTTCTTGTTATGATGGAAAAGTTTTCTTTTATTTTGTTATGTTCTTCTTTAAAATGTTGAAATACTTTACTCGGCTTATACTTATGTTGCGACATTCTCATGTTGAGGGTATTATTTGTGTATCCAATATAAGAGGCGTTACATCTACTTTCAGAACATTGAAATCGGCACACAAATAAAATAAAATAAAATAAAATAAGATAAAATGAAATAAAATAAAATAAAACTATTCCTTGGAAATTTCCGAAGTATACGGACGAAGGCTTGGAACGTTAATTAATTCAATAGTTTGGTTCATCTTATTTAGTGGTTCGCGTTTCTCTGAGTCAGAAAATTTTAGGTTAAATATTTACACTGTAGTTTAATTTTTACTGTTTAGGGTAAAAAAATTTGCATAAATGTCAATTTATTTTACTAAAGGTGAAGCGTTTTAATTTTAAATTAACTCTCTTTTTATAAGTAAAAGTGTAATATATATATATATATATATATATATATATATATATATATATATATATATATATATATATATATATATATATATATATATAAATTAATATATATATATATATATATATATATATATGGCCAGCGTTTAGATTGTCCGTCACAGTAAAAATGAATACATTTTTGGAATCAGCGTAAAACGTTAGCCCTGGAACGTATAATTAATGTAATAAATGAGTAATAAATAACAATTAATATGTTCGTGTAAAATGATAAATTCTATCAAAAAATCTGCAATCTCTAAAAACAGTTCATTATAACGGGGTCATAAATTTGTAACGGGGTCTGTAACGGGGTTTGAATAGCAAAATCTCTTTCTGCACAAAATTAAATTATATATATATATATATATATATATATATATATATATATATATATATATATATATATATATATATATATATATATATATATATATATATATATATATATATATATATATATATATATATACGGCACACTAGGGGGCTCGAGCCGACGGGGAACATAGGGGGGGATGTTTTCCATACCCCGTAGGGGAGGGGCGGAGGAACCCCCGCGACACCCCAATTCCTGCCATCGGGGCGGTATACCCTTGGGTATTCTTTAGTTTTAAACACCACCCATTATTTAAAGGGCAACGTAAGGTTACGTTAATTAAAATAAGTTTAAAATTACTCTTCTACATTTTATTAACTTTTTTTAAAATCGCTTTTTTTTATTTTTTAAAAGTTTTCCAGGACTAACTCTTTACGCTGATTCCAAAAATGTATTCCGTTTTACTGTAGCATTAATAGTTTTTAAGATACATATGACGGACAATCTAAATGCTGACCATATATATATATATATATATATATATATATATATATATATATATCTATATATATATATATATATATATATATATATATATATATATATATATATATATATATATATATATATATATATATATATATAGGCCAATTCCTAGATACGCAGGCAATGATATTTTTCGTACTTTTTTATAAACTTCTGACACCTTTGCAATACTATTTTACTTAAGCTAGGCTATGAATAGCGTGAGGCTTTTGATAATGAGTTCGATCTTTTTTTGTAAAAAAGGCATTTCTATTACGCATTATTTTGCTTCACTAATTTTATTAAAGGAAAATTCTTTCAGGCGTATGAATTTATTAATTTAAATATTACAATAATAATAATAATAATAATAATAATAATAATAATAATAATAATAATAATAATAATAATAATAATAATAATAATAATAATAATAATAATTTTCTGTGAATCCTACAAAGATCAGTGTAAGTGAATCCAATTTTATTAGTATTAACCCTGTTCACGCAATCACCAATACTGATTGATGTACCTCTCGAATTCAATATCCCAGGCACTTCTGACCAATATCTTCACCCTTCGAATTATATCTGAAGACTAAGACTAAGTTAGTAAACGAAGATGGTTCAGATCTCACAGGAACCGATCACGTAGTGTACACCGAGACAGATTTCCTGTATACATGTTTTAATCAGCTTGAAGTGTTTTTAAATGAAACATCTCTAGGAGCATCAGCTGCAAGTTACCCTTATCGAAGTTATATTGAAACTTTACTAAATTATTCTCAAGATGCGAAGGAGTCTCACCTGCAGTCATGTGGATATTACAATTTAAAAGATGTAGAGAAAAATAGGGAAAGCTCAGCTAAATCTAAAAAAAAATACGGACGTAAACGGTGATATATTCTCACAAGAAAGACTTATTCTACCATCAGTGGACACCCGTATCAGGTTAATTAGATCTACACCTCAATTTTCGCTTAATGTTCAAAGCAACGCTAGCCACAATTACCGCCCAAAACCTATTTTCAAATTACTAGATGCTTATCTTTACATAGAAATTATCTCCCATTAAACATATGGAAATTGAGAAATCTCTTTTGACCGATACAGCAAAATATCCAATCAAGAGAATCGAGACTAAAATTTTTAACTTTACCCAAGGATTATCGAGTATTAATATACCTAACATCGTCAATGGTAGCTTACCTCAGAAGGTAATAATAGGAATTGTAGAACACGATGCTTATTCTGGAAACTATGGAAAGTCTGCCTTTAAATTTACCCATTTCGGACTTAGAGGTATCAGTTTGCACGTGAATGGTCAACCATATGGTCGTGATTATGAGATGATATACGAAGGCTCACATTCTCAATGTTCGCGACCTTTTTACGATTTAATTGCCAATACTGTATCTTGCAGCGATAACGGTACAGGTGTTGATCTCAAGACTTATGCTGAAAACAGTAATTTATATGCGTACGATCTCACAGCTGATCTTTCAGCTTGTAATGCTTATCATCTCAATATCCTAAGAAAAGGAACATTAGGGTTGAGTCTCAAATTTGGACAAAGTTTGACATCATCAATCTCAGTTCTGGTGTATTTGGAACATCCTCAAATCATCGAGATTGACAGAGTACGAAATATAATCTTGAATTATTAAAGATGAATGAAGAAGAAATATTAAATGTCTTTCGAAGTGAGAGAATATTTTAAGGTGTATTCGCCTGTAAAGAACTCGGCTCTGTGAAATTGGACACCAACTCTGGACTTATCTTCAACACTTCTCCTCGGGATGTTTCGAACAATGGACACTGGATAGCCGTGTATAAGAATAAAAATAATGTTGTATATTTCCTTGACTCTCTGCATTTAGATTTTATGTTTAATAATCATTATGTAACATCTTTTTTAAAATATAATAATGTTCAATATGTTAAGACCTTATGTTTTCCTATACAACCTATCAATTCTAATTTATGTGGTGTATACTGTATTTATTTTATCATATGTTTTTAAATAATGTTTCTTTTAATAAACTTGTAAATATATTTGATGCTAAAAATTTATATGTCAACGATTATGTAGTTTGCACTTATGTTATAAATGCTTTAAAAAAAACTTGTTTTCTTTTCCCGCTTTCATCTAAAGAACTTATTTATACTAAAGAAAAAATATGACTTGAATCAATAGATCAACAGATCAGGGATGAGTAGGAGGGTGGTGGGGAAGGCAGTTTGATTTACTGACTTAGTGATTTACTGCTTTGAGTGTGTAAAAGCGCAAATTTTTTATGTTTTAAACATGAAAAACATAAAAAAAATTAAACAAAATATTTTAAGCAAATAAAACAAAAATAAATTAAAAATAAATAAAAATAATAAAATTGAAAAATAAGTTTAAAAATTGTTGAAAACAAAAATTAAACACAAAGGTTCACTCGTAAAAGCTAAAAAACAGAACACGTTTGCGTTCTCGCGACTATTTATCGAAGGATCGGGCCTGCTGGCTCGGGCGCGCGCACGCGCCGGTTTCACGCCTGCGGGTGCGGGCGCGGGCGCGGGCGCACCGATTTCGCGCCGGGTCGGGGCCTGCTGACGGAACCCGCCACGCTGGGGGAGCCTCAAACACCCATACTCGAGATCTATGACCTTCTAATCATATATTTTGACACCAATATTGTTTTATTACACATATATTTACTAACTCGGCAACGCACCGGTGCCGCTGCCAACTTAAAATCTTCAGGTTCAGGCTCCTTTCTCATACTTCTATGTACTATCCAAATTTCAACCACCCTAATCTATACTTTCCGATCATTTCTTCGGAGGACCCCCCTCACGGGGGTCCCCGATAGCCTTTATGAACTTAAAACCCTCATATTCGAGATCTACGGATAAAATAACATATATATAAAGACACCAATATTGTATTATTTTACAAATATTTAATAACCCAGCACCGCACCGGAGCCAACATCGGTACCTGATCCGGAGCGAAATCCGGATTTGTATCCTTCTTACTTATACCACCTCTATATCATCTCAAAATTTCAGCCTTCTACCTCCATTTTAATTTTTAGGGGGTAGCGCCCCCCTAAGGGGGCCGCACGGGGAGGTAATTTCATCTACGACGAGATTACGTCACCATATAGCTCACATCCAAATTTTAGCCTAACCCTGATAGATACATATAATAATAATAATAATAATAATAATAATAATAATAATAATAATAATAATAATAATAATAATAATAATAATAATAATAATAATAAAATAATAATAATAATAATAATAATAATAATAATAATAATAATAATAATAATAATAATAATAATAATAATAATAATAATAATAATAATAATAATAATAATAATAATAATAATAATTATAATTATAATAATAATAATAATAATAATAATAATAATAATAATAATAATAATAATAAT
>JABUQX010121818.1:2500-10000 GCA_015478945.1 Trachelipus rathkii | reverse complement strand
GATCATGTCTTTCTAAGATATTGTGGTGCAATCCTGAGTTACACGGCGCGCGTCAGAGGTTTTAAGAGAGGGATTCGATGTTGTATGTATATGCAAAATCGTGAGAATTTTGGGGCAATCCTAATTCTCAGTGTTGAGAGTCATCTTTGGGAATGATTTAAATTCGTAGATATTTGTAAAATGAGTAGCTTATTGTAGAATATATATTATATTTTATTAATTATTTTACGTAAACTCTAAGAAAACTCGAGTGTTTTATAATGTAGGAAGGTCCATTTTAGGAGAGTTCGTAGTTGTGGGTGTGTCGTGGTGAGATGAACTAAGTTATAACGAATCACGCTTCGGTATTTATTTTTGATATTAATATGTACATATCTGTGAACTCTTGTTAGAATATTTCATAAGAATTGACCAATGGTTCTATTCGTAAGTGGGTAGGGTATAGTAGATGAGTCTGTCATAAAAAGTAATATGAGACCTTAATGTGTTTGCTAATTGTAGATAGAATCGTATCTAGTGGTGTGTGTACCGTTCAATGTTGGTTCTGGCCCTTTTGGCCGGAAGGTGTAGTGATGCCTTTCTGAAACGATACTGTGTTCGTCAGCTTCACTCTTCCCAATAAAAAACGTGAATTAGCACCTCACTTTGGGTCTTCGAATGGATCCGCGTGTTGTGTGGGGGGCATATCTGTCAGGCCTAAGCGTAACAGGTTGTCACTCATTGGTTCGATTGCTGTGAAGGAGGTTGTCATTCGATAATTAGTAGCAGGTACGTTGACCCGTTGTTTTTTAAGGATGCAAAGTTGTCTGATTCGTTCTTTGTGTTTCTCTTCTTCTCTGTTAGTATGTTAATCGTCTTTAGTGTTGTGTCTAGGTTTGAATACACATTACTTACTCTCCTGACATATCATAGGTATAGGTATATGTAGTGATGAGGGTATGAGTAGGTATTAGTATATAGTATTAGAGTAGTTAGGGGGGTAGATAAGGTGGTAGGTAGAGGGGTAGTGGTGAGGGTAGTATTATAGTGATAGAGAGTAGTAGTGTGGTAGGTAGAGTAGTGATAGAGTGGGGTATGTAGGGGTGATATAGGGGATATGTGGTGTAGGTATAGTAGAGGTAATTAAGTATAGGGTAGTGATATATAGTATTATAAGTAGTATAGGTGTAGGTAGGTATCGTGAGGTAGTAGGGTGGTGGGGGGTAGTGAGTGGGGGGTGAGGTGAGTATATGATATAGTGAGTATGAGGTAATATCTGGCGTTAGTCAGGCTGTGTCTAATACCGCCGTTTAAAGCGTTAGTATATAAGGGGTGTTATGGTATATTTTATCTCTTTAATGATTATATATTTTGTGTATATGGGATAGTATATATAAATATAGGGAGTAGTGTATAGGGTGAATATATGATAGTGAGGCTCAGCTACAGAGGAATGGTTTACTGATTGAATATTTTTACTGTGAGTGTAGTGGGTGAAATATAGGGACGATGTGATTTATAGTATATATATAGGTGTGTGATTATATATATATTATATATATATATATATGAGAAATAGGTCAATTCAAGGAAATCGGATCTTGATAGAAAAGGAATTTACTGCTACCAAAACTCGGTCATGAATATTTTTAATGATAAGGATCGCACCCTCTAATTTTATTATATATTATTTTATTTATTATTATTATTTCGGATTACATTAATCCATCTTCAATAAACTAAAATTAAAATTTAAACTTAAACGTGAATTAAATGATATGGCATAAGATAGCTGGGAAATTAGAATTAAAAAGAAACTTATCTTTTATATATATATATATTATAAAATAAAAAATAAAATTAAAAAAATATAGACATAATTTAATATAATAACATAATTAATTTAATAATAATAATTAATATTAATAATAATTAATAATAATGATAATATAATAATAATAATATTTTTAATAATAATAATATAATATATATAATAATAATAATAATAATAATAATAATAATAATAAAAATAATAATAATAATAATAATAATAATAATAATAATAATAATAATAATAATAATAATAATAATAAAAGAAAAAAAAAAATAATAAAATATAATAATAAAAAATGATGATAATAATAAGATAATAATAATAATAATTATAATTAATTTATATAATAATAATAATAAATATAATAATAATAATAATATAATTAATAATAATAATAATAATATTATATAAAATAATAATATATACAATAATAATATAATATATTTAAAGAAGATTTAATTATCATTTGATTGATTGGAATGACTTACATAATAATAATAATAATAATAATAAAAAAATATTAAAAATTAATATAACAATAATAAGAATAATAATAATTATTTTAATAAGAATAATAATAATAATAATATAATAATAATTAATAATAATAAGTGTGTATTACTTAATAATAATATTAATAAGTAATAATAATAAAATAATAATAATAATATATATTAATAATGAAAATAATGATGATGATAATAATAGATATAATGAATGATATGAATTATAGATAATATACAATAGAATTAAGTAATAATATAATATAATAGTTCAATATTGTTTAATGAATGAAAATTATTATTATTTATATATTATATATATATTATATTATAATATATATATATATATATTATATATTATATAAGATTGAGTAATATAATAATAACATAATTAACGTGAATAATACTACAATGAAAATGATACTGAAAATAATATTTATATATATATTAATAAAATAATAATATGATATGTGAATATATTGAGTATGATGAGTGAGATATGAGTGGAGAGTGTGATAGAGATAATGATATAATAATAGATAATTATATTAATAATAATAATGAATAATAATAATAAATAATATGATATAATAATAAAAGATAATAAAAATAATGTAGGAATGAATGAGAATATAAATGAATATAAAATAATAATAAAAAAAATAATAAAAAAATTAAAAATAATAATAATAATAATAATAATAATAATAATAATATAATAATAATAATAATAATAATAATAATAATAATAATAATAATAATTAATAATAATAATATTAATAATATATAATAGTAATAATGAATAATTATAATAAATAATTATATATCAAAAAAAAATTTTATTTAATTATATAATTATTTATATGTATATATAATTAAATTATATTTAATCATAATAAAGATATGGCAGAATATAATTTTGTTTTATAATTTTGGTTAATGAATTAATAGATTTATATAGCTAAGAATAAAATGTAACTATAAAAACAATACCGTACCACTAGCAATCTAATATTTAACTAATATATCAATGGAGTCATATAATAGGAAAGGACTGCGCTATCCTTGATAATAGGTGAAAAGTGGACTAGCTACAATTAGTTGAGGATGGTTTTAAAGTTGTGTTAGACCAAAAGGTAATACAATAAATAGATCAGAGACACTCATTTTTCTGGCCCCAAGAAAGTTAGAACGGAAACTTTCTGGTTTCAGATTTCATATTATATCTTATATTCGCAAGGTGAAAATTTTATTTATGTGAGCTGATTGTATTATTTTAGTGTATCGATATTTCCCCAATATATTAGAAATATAATTCGCATATACGATTACTTTTAAAGAAAAGTATCACAATGGCAACTTCTTTGAAAGCCAATATCGCAATAGCCGTATATATAATATATATATTATATATTATATTATATTTTAAGTAAATTTATTAAAATAATTTTTATTAGTATTTTATAATATATTATATATATATATTTATATATATATATTAAGATTATTTTCTATTTAGGAATATATTAATATATTTATTTATTAGATTTTTAGCTTAGATTTTTGTATATTATATAATTATATATAGTTATATATAGGTAATATATATATATTTTTATATATAGAATATATATTTGGATATATAGTGGTATAATATATATGGATTATATATTATATATATATTTAATATAATATATATATATATATAATCATTGTCAAAGGAAACTTTAACAATCGTTCCGCTTCTTATTTTCGTCGATTTCTTTTCTTGTAGAGTATCCTCTATTGCGTATTCTTCGAGTTTTTATAAGTATCGTTTATCCTACATTTACTTAGTATTATATAATATATATATATATAATATTTATATTATATATAATATATATATATAAGGTATATAATATAAGTGTATATATATATATAATATTATATATATATATTTATATTATATATATATTAAAAATCCCAGAAAGGATTTTTACCTGCTAGTGACATAAAATCTTCTTATCATCTGCCTTTAATCCAATGTATCCCATAGTATTTAGGAACTTTGATCTAAAATGGAGGCTTCCAATATTAGTACATTGAGCATTAATTACACTCCAAAAAGCTTTCAGTATAAAAATGTTTTAGCTTTAAAAATTCTTCGACCGTTTCTAAATTCATAAAGTTTACAACAATTCAGATTTCAACTCCTTCTCTGAGACAAAATTAGTCTTTAGCAATTTTGAAGAGTTCCCTTCAGATTTTTCATTTTTTCTTCCAACGTTCTCATCTAATTCTTTTATCTCATCCTTCCCTGATGTTCCTTTATAGTATATAAATCATAAACAGACGTAATCAACAATTAACCTAATATAGCCAGGTATTGATGAAGAAAAATAGTAAAATATAAAGCTCAATTTACAAATAATTATGTTTAAATTATCCCCAATATGTATACACAATGACAAAGATTATACCTGATATACAAATTCTTCTATAAAAATCTTTAATAAAAATGTTTTATTCTTATAAATAGCAGTCTTATGTTCGGTGTTCAAATTTTTTTTTTGACATTTTTATCCGTGGCATTTTTGTAGCCAAAAACTTTTAATTACTTCAATCGTCTTTTTTCGAACGTCTTTCAAGAGGGTCGTGATCTTTTCGTTCAGAAGGTTTGACTCAAAACCAAATTTTTCTTTTCAAACTTCCTCTGTGATTAATGGATGTCTTCTCAAGTCAGATAATATTTTTTAATTAATTCTCAACAGAATTGTTAAGTTGTGCCGATTTTTAATATCATATATAATATATATATATATATTATAAAATATTAATATATATATATAATTATATATATATATATATATATAATATATATATATATATATATATATATATATATATATATATATATATATATTATTAATAGTAAACAAATTCTCTTTATTGACTGCTGGAATAATTAAACTGGATGATTATTTTTATTTATCGATTATCCTTAAGAAAATATGAATATTATAATAATTGGAACAAGTTCTTATTCTTTAAACAAATATATTTTATGAATGTATTGTTTATAATATTGATATTTTGACAAAACCTCGTAGTTTAAGGTACTATAAAACAATGGTGTGCCTCTTCTTGAATCTTGGCACTGTCTGAACTTTTATCTTTTTTTTAGACAGAGTAATTGATTACATTTTGAAATGTTTGAATTTTAGTTATTTCACAGACGTTGGAACCAGAGCCCCACACTTCCTCACAGTTCTGTGTCTAGTAGCTGACTACCTATAATCTACATAAAATATAAAATCACCTAAGTT
This sequence comes from Trachelipus rathkii, assembly GCA_015478945.1. NCBI lineage: Eukaryota > Metazoa > Arthropoda > Malacostraca > Isopoda > Trachelipodidae > Trachelipus > Trachelipus rathkii. Next base: position 4,376 of record JABUQX010121818.1, on the reverse strand, counting down.
GGCATAAAGTGGCAAAACTCTTTATTTTCTTACATATGATTGGTTAATTTCAATTTAGATTATATAAAAAAGTGTTACTAGGTGCAATAAAGTCAATACCTTTACAATAAATTCAATGAAAAATAAGTTTGCATGTAATATTAATAAGAAACGATTTTATTTTCGTCTCATATGATTGACCTTAGATGTGAGTTAAATTCTTTACCAAAAAAAAATATGAATATCATCAATTACATTTTTTTTTGCACAAATTTCTTTTATAAAGGAAAGTAAAATAAGAAAGATAATATGGTAGTCATAGAAAAATTTCAATAATTATTCATCATTACTAATAATAATTTATGTAAAATAAATTTATGATCGCTATTAATTGACCACAAACTCCAAAATATCATAAATATGCAGGAAAAATTTTCTTTAAAAAGTTTTTTTTTTACAATTCTTTGAAATTCGATTCAATAATTACCGTAGATTTTCTTTCCCTTATGAAAAAGTTTTCGTTCTTTTTTGATCGAATTTAGTTATTCACCGAGCATTTTTTTCAATTTTTTATCGCAAAGCTATATTTAACTTTATATAATTGCATTAGGTTACTAGCTACCATTGCTATCTTTCTTAATGATCTTTTGCTAAATATACTCTGTAGTTTTCTTGAACTGAAAAAATAGTTTGGTATTACTTTCAACTTTACTTGGAGAACAATGAACTTCTTTCATTTCTTTTTTCATAAGTATCATTTTTCCTTCAATCTTATTTGCTGATTGTGACATCTTTATTTTCTATTTCTCGGGCTCGGACCTTCCTTGAGTTAGTTTCGGATTACATTGAAGGTGCTAACATAGTATAGCTTCGTAGGATATTCCTCTCAGACATATAATCTCAAATGTTAATAGTTTGACCTATAACTTGGCTTCGTGGTTGTGCAATGACCTAAAAAGCTAATTAGTAATATTTCAATCTCTCATATAAAAATATTTCAAGATTTCGTTGAAAAAATTAATAGCGAAAATTTCACTAATAAATTTGTTGTTAGTTTTGACGTTGTTTCATTCATTGTTCACTAGTGTTCCGATTGACATAGCGTTGGATTGGTTAGAAAAGTATATCTGCGATAATGAAATCAACTTCTCAATTTACTTTGAAAATATCAGGAAACTTATTGAATTATGTAAGGAAGATTCGTATTTTTAGTTTGATAATACTTTTTATAAACAAAAGTTTGGTCTCAGTATGGGTATCCCCTTCTCCCCAATAATTAGCAATATTTTCATGGAACTATTTGAAATGAAATATATATATATTTTGTGAGAATGGTATACTGAACATTAAATTAAATAGTGGTTGTATGTTGATGATGTATTTGCCATCCTTCCAAGTAATGTGAACCCACAATTGTTACTTAATAATATTAATTATAAGTTACCGCCCATTGAATTTACACTGGAGAAATCTGTTAATGGTAGATTACCTTTTCTGGAAATGATGATAGATATTAATGACAATTCTCGCAATGTTTTCTCAGTAAATCGTAAACCAATGTTTTCCAATGCTTATTATATTGACTTGTACTCTATCCACTCTTATATAGCACAAAAATAGGTATAATTACAGGTCGGTTTCTTAGAGCAATGAAAATATGTAGCCCATGTTATCTGGATAATGAATTGAAATTTATTAATGTTTAGGTCAATGTATTACACGGAATATGCTATAAACAAAGCTTTTCATAAAGCAAGAAAAAAATATGCTCATTGAGTAAAACCATTCAAAAAACTTATAAAAAGGATGAAATAATGGTTATTCCTTCTCATATCGAAAACAGAACTGAAGAAAATTTTTATCAAATTTAGTATCAGTAATCCAGTCCTTTCCAAGC
>JABUQX010121817.1:35000-40765 GCA_015478945.1 Trachelipus rathkii | reverse complement strand
AAAGAAAATCATTATCATAATTAACATTCGATTAATCGTTGTAGTAGGAGGACATCGGCGTAGGTCACCGATTTCTCGAAGATGGTTTGAGATATCGTTATGAAACTTTGTACATAGTTATTTGATGTGTTAAACTGATTACCGCCGAGTTTTAGCCTTAAGTGGGTGCTGCCCCCTTAGCGCTAAGGTCAAATTCGTCCTGAAAACCATGTTAAGCTTAACGTATCGGGCTAAAATTTGGATGTGAGCTATATGATGACGTAATCTCGTCGTAGACGAGATTACGTCCCTCTGCGCCCCCCGTAAGGGGGACGCTGCCCCCCCCCCTAAAAATTGAAATGTTCGTAGAAGACTGAAATTTGGAGAGCGGATTCGGAGTCGAAGACGGAGTCGGAGTCTTAGTCGGATTCGGCTTCGGCTTCGGAGTCCAGGTACTTCCCGGAGGGTGTCCCCTCCTTAAAACGATGAAGAAATGCATGGAATGCAAAACAGAGGAAGAAGAAGGAAGGAAGAAGGAGGAAGGGAGAAAATTGAGGGAGTAGGAGTAGGAGAAGGATTCAGAGTAGGTATCGACACCAACGCTGGAGCCGGTGTGGTGCTCAGTTAGTAAACATTCGTTTAATAATACAATATCATTACTGTTCACATAACTGATTCTGTTCTAAGATGTACATGTCGTCCATTGCATTACATCTTGTAAAGATAACCCCGTTTTTCTAAATGTTGAAGACTGACATTTATATTTTCAAATCTCATTTTCTTTTTATAAGCTAGTCAATTAGTTTTTCCTAAGTTGAAATATGCATATATTGTTTGCAATTTTTTTTTCATGTTTCATTTTACATTTATACTTTGTTTAGTTGTATTATTTTAATTTTTTTTTTTATTTTTAACTTTTTTTTATTTTTTATTTTTTTTCTAAATTTATTTTTCTAACTTTTTTTTTTATATTTTATTTTTTTTATTTTTTTTTTTTCCATTTTTAAATGGGTTTTTTATCTTTTTATTAGGAATTTATAGTTTCTACTTTATTTATAAGTTATTTTACTTTAATTTTTTTTACCAGTTTTTTATTTTTTTTGGTTTACTTATTTTTTCAATTTGAAAATATTTTCAACTTTATTGTTTTATTATAAGTTTTATATTCCATTTATACTTTGTTTTTAATTTTTATTTTATTTTAATTTTTTATTTTTTATTTTTTTTTTTATTTTTTTTTTTTTATTTTTTTTTGTTTTATTTTACATTTAAACATTTGTGTAATTTTTTTTATATATAAGTTTTATTTTGCATTTATACTTTGTGTTTAATATTTTTTTTATTTTAATTTTTTAACTTTTTAATTTTTTTAATTTTTTTATTTTCCTAACTTTATTTTTTTATAAGATTAATTTTACATTTATACTTTGTGTTTAATTTTTTTTTTTTAATTTTTTTTTTATTTTTAATTTTTTTTTTTTTTTTTTTTTTTTTTTTTTTTTTAAAATTTTTTTTTTTTTTTTAAAAAAAATTATTTTTCATTTTTATAACGTAAAGAATTTAAATTTCCCGAAAGCAGTAAATCAGTTAAGTATCAGTAAATCAGTAAATCAAAAACCACCCACCCCTCCCCTCGTCCATGATCTATTGATCTATTGATCTATTGATCTATTGTTTCAAGTCATATTTTTACTAAAATTTTTGTTTTACATACCCTAAAGCACTAAATCAGTAATTCAGTAAATCAAACCAAAGAACCTACTCTCCCGCCCCTCAATGATCTATTGATCTATTGATTCAAGTCATATTTTTTACTAAAATTGTTGTTTTTACATACCCTAAAGCAGTAAATCAGTAAATCAGTAAATAAAACTGCCCTCCCCACCACCCAACCACCCATCCATGATCTATTATCAATTGATCATGGTCATAGTGCGATGGATGTTAACATAAACAAATAAGTACTGGTTGAAAAAATTTCAGTAGTAAAATTATGTAAACAATGATACGCGCATATGAACCTGTCAAACATATACCATCCATGCACACACACACAGTCGTATAGATCGATCGAGCGATATCAGGCTACACACACACACACACACACACACACACACACACACACAAACACACATAACATCTCTATATCGACATCTCTACAAACACGCTGGATGGCGTACATTACAAACTGAATAACTGCTAACATTAGGCAAAGTTCGCATACTTGCCAACAGTAAGTATTACATTAACATGGCCAAAACTGTAACCTATTCACACTTTTTTTTAAACATATCTCTAACATATCACTTGTAATTACATTAACATAGCAATATTTTAACTTATATTAGTAGATTTATCGTGTCCTAACCTAACTATTGTAATCAACTAAGAATAATGCCACACACACACACACACCACACACACACACACACACACACACCACAATACACACACACAAACAACCGACGACACACACAAATAAAACTGTTAACCATTAACAAAGTTCAGATACCTAAACAACAGAAAGAACTAACATGTACATACAAAAACTTTAACGATTATTCACACTTTTTTCAAAGATATCCTAACATATCAAACTAAGATAAATGCACACACACTCACACCACACATACGAATAAATTGCTAACATTAGCAAAGTTCCACACTTAACAACAGTAAGTAACTAACATTACATACAAAACGTAACCTATTCACACTTCTTCAAGCATAACATAACCATGTTAATTTTACATTAACATGGTAACATTAACAAAGATTTATCGTATCCTAACCTAACTATTGAACTGAACTAAGAATTAATGACTACACACACCACGCATGCACAGACACACACACATACACACCACGACAAGATAATTCCGTTTTTCGTATTTTCGAAATTCTCGTTTTCTTTTTATAAACGTGAACTAAAATATATTGTTTGCTGTTTTCTATTTTATTTTGTAAGTTCCATTTTTACATTATCTTTGTTCTAATTTTCTTTAAAATTTTCTTGTGTTTAGGTTTTTATATCATTATTTAATTTATTTGCTTAAAAACATTTTGATTTTACTAAAAATTTTATATTTCTGTATAAATCTCTAAAAATTTGCACCTAGTCACATTCATGAGCAAGTAAATCGAGTAAATTCACCACTCCTCCCATCCCTCCACCCTCCTCCCACCATTCCTATACTATTGATCTGAGTGATTCTATGTTCAATCACATTTTCGGTATATTTTGGATAAACATAGTCTAGAGAAATCAGAGCGTGTGGTAGTGCGATTGTGATCAACGAATATATGCACACTTAACAAAAGTTTTCACATTTATAAAGCTAACATAGCATCACAACATGAATATAATGGGTACAACGTCAACCTAAAGGCACAACCTTAAGCACGAATAGATACGTGGAACTAAATGATGTGAAGTCCGCACTAATACATACAGTAAAAGTAGACTAACATGCTAAAAAACGTAACCTACTACCCGATAGTAACATAACATAAAATCAAGTTCTTAACTACTGCATCAACGATATTATATGCTAACGTAACAAAGTCTTCACATTAATAAAGGTAACATAGCATCATCTGAACTAAGGATATATGTGTCGTCTGACAAACCTTAACACACATTAATCACGGAATAAACTGCTAACCGATTAACAAAGTTCCAACTTAGCAACAGTAAAGTAACTAACGATGCAATGCAAAAACGTAACCTATTCACACTTTTTCAAGCATAGCTCTTTAACATATCAATGTTAATTTCACATTAAATAGTAATATTTTAGTGATAGCTAAAAGAGTTATCGTATCCTGATATACCTCTGAGACTATTGTTAATGAACCAAATAAATGACACACACACGCGCACACACACACACTCACACAAAAATATGCTAGCGTAACAATGTTTTCACATTATAAAGCTCAACATGTATCACCTGAGACTAAGTATATAAACAACTTACTAAACCTAAAACCTAAGCACGAAATAAATTGCTACGTTAACAAATTCCATACTTAAGAACAGTAGTAACTAACATAAGGCATACAAAAAAAGGTATCCTTATCAACAATTTGTCAAGCATTATCGTGCGGAGAATGTGATCAATGTTAATTTTACATTAACATAGTAATAAGTGATATCTGATAGAGTCGTACCCTAACCTAACTATTGTAATGAACTAAAAATAAATACCACACACACACACACACACACACACACACCACACACACACACGCACACACACACACACACACACACAAATATATGCTAACGTAACAAAGTTTTCATATTAATAAAGGTAACATAGCATCACCTGAACTAAGAATATAATGTACACGACAAATTAACATAATTAGCACGAAATAAACTGCTAAAATTAACCAAAAGTTTCATACTTAACAACTGTAAAGTAACTAACATAGCATACAAAACGTAACCTATTCACACTTTTTCAAGCATAAATCTTCTAACATATCAATGTAATTTTATATTAAACATGTAATATTTAAACAAAAAATTATGTATGGTAGTATCCCTGTCTAATTGATCATACTAACATCGAATACATGCTAACGAAACAAAGTTTTTTTTACATTAACATAGTAATATTTAACAAAAACTCAACATAACCTTACCTAACAATTATAATCCCCAACGAATAATTGTAGTAATGAATGGGTATACTATAAAATATTACGCAATAGTAACACCTAACACTGGTATTATAAAACATTACGCAATAGTAACACCTAACACTTTCAGGAGGTAACCTGAAATATATTTTGCCTTACCCCATTTTTACATGTAGGTGTTACTATTGCGTAAGTTATAATATCAGCTGTTAGGATATTGCGTAATGTTTTTAGACCATCTCTTACAATTATTCGTTGGGGGATTATGATATAGGTTATGTTGAATTTTTGTTAAATATTACTATGTTAATGTAAAAAAACTTTGTTACGTTAGCATATATTTAATTGTTAGTATGATAACTAGACAGAGTTAATGATATTGGTTAAATTTATTTTATATAATTCGTCGCTATCAATGATATGTTAGAGATATGCTTGGAAAAGTGTGAAAAAGTGTGGTGTTACGTTTTTGTATGCTTGTTAGTTGCTTTACTTTTGTTAATAAGTATATCAATGTTAGAATTATCTGGGATGTTAATTTTGTCGTTTTGAACCATTATTCTTAGTTCAGGTGTTGCTGTGATAGCTTTATTTAATGTGATAGTAGTCTGTATCTGATGATGATGTATTTGTGTGAGTTGTGGTGTAAAAGTCTATGCTCAATGTTTGGATAGGATACGATAAAATCTTTGGTAAATATTACTATGTAAGAATGGTATTAAATCAAGTGATATGTTAGAGATATGCTTGACAAATTGTGAATAGGGTACGTTTTGTGATGCTATGTTAGTACTTACTTTCTTAAGTGATGGAACTGTAATGTTAGCAGTTTATTCGTGCTTAAGGTATGTTAGGTTTGTCGTTGTACATTATATTCTTAGTTCAGGTGATACTATGTTAGCTTTGTTAATGTGAAAACATTGATACGTTAGCATATATTTGTGTGTGTGTGTGTGTTTGTGTGCGTGTGTGTAACATTTATTCTTGGTTCATTACAATATTTAGGTTAGGGATTCGAAAAATCTTGTTAAATGATTACTATATGTGGTGTGTGTTGTGTGAAATTAACATTGATATGTTAAAGAATATGCTAGATATATATGATTGAATTGGTTAGGCTTTTTATGCTATGTTAG
>JABUQX010121817.1:30000-32500 GCA_015478945.1 Trachelipus rathkii | reverse complement strand
ACTGATTTACTGATATAGGGTATGTAAAAACGTAACAATTTTAGTAAAAATTATGACTTGAATCAATAGATCAATAGATCAATAATCATGAGGTGGGAGTGTAGTGTGGTATTGTTTGAGTTACTGATTACTGATACTGCTTTAGGGTATGTAAAAATACAAATTTTTTAAAGTAATAGATCAATAGAAAAATAGATCAATAGATCAATAGATCATGGACGAGGGGAGTGGTGGGATTTTTGATTTACTGATTTACTGATTTACTGATTTACTGCTTTAGGGTATGCAAATTTTTTACGTTTTAAACATGAAAAGAATTAATTTTTTTAGTAAAACAAAAAGTTTTAAAGAAATAAAATAAAAAAATAAAAACAATAAAAAAAAAATAAAAAAAAATAAAATAAAAAAAAATTAAAGACAAAGTATAAATGTAAAAAAAAACTAAAAAAAAAAATAGTAAAAAAAATAAAAAAAAATAAAAAATTAAAGTTAAAAAATTAAAATAAAAAAAAATTTATCGCAAAGTATAAATGCAAAATAAAACATATATATAAAAAAAATAAACACAAAGTATGGATGTAAAATAAAACTTATAAAAAAATAGTTAGAAAAATAAAAAAATAAAAAAATTAAAAAAAATTTAAAAAATTAAAAAATTAAAATAAAAAAAAAATTAAACACAATGTATAAATGCAAAATAAAACTTATATAAAAAAAATAAAGTTAGAAAAATAAATTTAAATAAAAAAAGAAAAAATAAAAATTAAAAATAAAAAAAAAAAAAAAAAAAATAAAAAAATAAAAATAAAAAAAAAAAAAATTAAAAATAAATAAAGAAATAAAAAAAAAAAAAAATGAAAAAATAAAAAAATATAAAAAAAATAAAAAAATTAAAGTTAAAAAAATTAATTAAAAAAAATAAAATAAATAAAAATAAATAAAAAAAAAAAAAAAAAATAATAAAATTAAACACAAAGTATAAATGTAAAATGAAACATAAAAAAAAAATAGCAAACAATATATGCATGTTTCATCTCAGGAAAAAAATATATTAGTTGACGTCTATAAAAAGAAAATGAGATTTGAAAATATAAATGTCAGTCTTCAACATTTAGAAAAACAGAAGCACTTATGTGAACAGTAATGATATTGTATTATTAAACGAATCTTCACTAACTCAGTACCGCACCGGCTCCTGCGTCGGTGTCGGTACCGACTCTGAATCCTTCTCCTACTCCTCCTTCCTCATTCTTCTTCCTTCCTCCTTCTTCCTTTCTTCTTCTTCCTCTGTTTTGCATTCCATGCATTTCTTCTTCTTTTTCATAAGGGGACCCCCCCTCCGGGAAGTCCCTAGACTTCGAAGCTGACTCCGACTCCGACTCCGACTCCGACTCCGACTCCGATTCGACTTCCGAATTCTCCGACTCCGACTCCGACTCCGACTCCGACTCCGACTTCGACTCCGAATCCGATCTCCAAATTTCAGTCTTCTACAAACATTTCAATTTTTAGGGGGGGGCAGCATCATATTTAAGGGGGACGCAGAGGGACGTAATCTTGTCTACGACGAGATTACGTCACCATATAGCTCACATCCAAATTTTAACCCGATACGTTAAGCCTAACATGGTTTTCAGGACGAATTTGACTTTGGCGCTAAGGGAGCAGCACCCATTTAAGGATGACCTACGGTCACTAAAACTTGGCGGTAATTAGTTTAACACATCAAATAACTATATACAAAGTTTCATAACGATATATCAAAATGTTTTCGAGAAATCGGTGACCTACGCATGTTTCATTTTACATTTATACTTTGTGTTTAGTTGTATTATTTTAAATCGGTGACCTACGCAAATGTCCTCCTACTACAACGATTAATCGAATGTTAATTATGGTAATGATTTTCTTTCGATTATATTTTTCAATGTAAAAAGTTTTTATCTTTTTATTTAAATTTAATTTTCTAACTTTATTTTTTATAAGTTTGATTTTTTTACTTTAATTTTTTATTTTTTATTTTTTTTTTTTTTTTTATTTTTTTCTATTTAAATTTATTTTTCTAACTTTATTTTTTTTATATATAAGTTTTATATTCCATTTATACTTTGTTTTTAATTTTTATTTTATTTTAATTTTTTAATTTTTTAATTTTTTATTTTTTTATTTTTTTATTTTTTTTTGTTTTATTTTACATTTAAACATTTGTGTTTAATTTTTTTTATATATAAGTTTTATTTTGCATTTATACTTTGTGTTTAATATTTTTTTTATTTTAATTTTTTAACTTTTTAATTTTTTTAATTTTTTTATTTTCCTAACTTTATTTTTTTATAAGATTAATTTTACATTTATACTTTGTGTTTAATTTTTTTTTTTAAAAAATACATTTTTTAAAAACTTTTATTTATTTTTAATTTTATTTCTTTAAAACTTTTTGTTTTACTAAAAAAATTATTCTTTTCATGTTTATAACGTAAAAAATTTACATTCCCTAAAG
>JABUQX010121817.1:0-17500 GCA_015478945.1 Trachelipus rathkii | reverse complement strand
AAAATTTTTTTAAGCATCATATCCGTTAATAATATAAAACTGTAGAGGTTAAATTAATTAATTTATGCATCTGTCGCTGTCAAGAAAACTCTCGCAACTCCCTGGAGTGGAAGCCTTCTTTACAGGAGCAGCAGAGAGAAAACGTCATACCTTATTATCATCATCATTAATAAATAATAACAATACATATTATTATTATTATTATTATTATATATATATTATTATATATATATTATTATTATTACATATAAAGATATTATTATTATTATTAGTATATATATATACATATATATATATATATATATATATATATATATTTATATTATATATTATTATTATTATATATATATATATATTATTATATATTATATATATAGTGTATATTACATATGCTATTATATATATATATATATATTATTATTATACAAACACTTATTCCCGCTTAAGCGGGGTATCTTTTACCTGACTAGTATATGGTTATTATTATTATTATTATTATATATATATGTATATAGTGTATATTATACATATTAATAGCATATTATATACATATACATATAAATTATATACATATATTATTATTATTATTACATATTATTATTAATATACATATTATTATTATTAATAATAATATTATGTTATACATATAAATTAGATATATATTATATTATTATACAGCATATTACATATTAATATTATTATATATATATATAAGCATACATATGATATATATATATATATATATATATACATATTAAGAGTTACATATATGTTATTATTAGAATAAGAAAGATGTCCTAATTCTTCTCTCAAAGATTATATATTATACATATTATTATTATTACATATATTATATATATTATTATTATTATATATATATTATTATATTATTATTATTATATATTATTATTATTATTATTATTATTATTATATTATTATATTATATTATTATTATTATTATTATATATTATATATATATATTATATATATTATTATTATTATTATATTTATACATATTATTATTAGTTATTATATTATACATATATACATAGTATATATATATATATATATATATATATATAAACATAATATATACATATATATATATATATATATATATATATTATATATATTATTATTATGTTATTATTATTATTATTATATATATATATATATATTATATATATATATATATATATATATATTATATATATATATATATATAAACATATAAAGTTATTATTATTATATATATTATTATTATTATTATATACATATATATATATATATTACATATTATATATTATATATATTATATATATTATATGTTATTAATATTATTATATATATATATATATATTTATATATATATATATATATTATATATATATATATATATATATATATATATATATATATATATATATATATATATATATATATATATATATATATATATATATATATATATATATATATATATATATATATATATATATATATATATATATATATATATATATATATTGTAAAATCCTTATTGTAAAATTATTTCACAATATTTGAAATCAAAAAACTCGGTTTGTTGATACTTAAAACGTACAATTCAAAAACAAATTTTGCTTCATAATCCATTTCTACATTTCAACATTTTTGTTTAAATAACTTTTCATTTAATACCTTTTTTATTGTTTGACTCGACATTTCTTTTCATAAAATTGTAAACAGGATGTCGAAATAAGTCTGTGAATTCCTAAATCTAGAATCAATCTAGATTTAAATCTAGATTTATTTCAAGAAATCTATTTTGACGTCACTTCAGGAAAGGAATTGAAAGACCGAGAGAATGGTGAGGGAATGAGAGGGAGAAACTTTAGGGGTTTAGAGAGAATTAGAGTAGGGGATAGAGAGGGTTTTGGAGAAAACGATTTTTTAAGAAGGGTTGGATCATAGGAAAAATCATTTGTTTGGGTCGAACAACCACTTAGATAACAGCTAAAGAATAGCGCTAAGTAGTGTTGTCAAGGCGCGAAAATTAATAGAAGTTTTTCTTAAAAATTAAAATATATATAATATGCATTCTTTGAACATATTATATAGGATATTTATATCATATATAATATACAAAGATGTATATTGTTTTTCCTTTTTTCTTTTTAATTATAATATATTAAATATAAAGAAAACAGATTAAATATCAGTGAGACGAGCAAAGGAAGGTTAGTTGACACCATGTTAACTGTAGTAATTTTTAATAATAATATCACTTATTAATAATTAATACAAATAATAGAATAATATAATAATAGTTCATAAACAATAATAATGAGATAGTAATAATAAGATAACAATACACACTAAAATATTGGACATTAATGACTATATTTGTTAATTATCTTTGAAATATTAATTGTAATATTGGAGAAATTTTGATGTATTTAATTTTAAATGATTTTTCTGTATTCATGAAATATTTATATTGATATATTTGGAATATTATATTAATTACTAATTAACTAATTAAAAATTACTTACTTATTTAATATTTAGTAAACTCATTATTTTAAAGAACATTTAATTTATAATGTGTTTTCCATTGTTTTATATAGGTTTTTATTGGGACCAGTAATTTAGGATGCAATAATAAACTCTTTACGAATTGGTGCGTTATTAAAATTCCTCCATTGTGGCCAATTGAGAAAGAAGAATCTCGAATAATTAGAGGGCCACAATTGGCTTCGCTTGCGTCGGATATTGGAAGGTGTAATCTTCTCATCATTCAAAGTGGTTACTGTGTCTTGGATGAGAGATTCGCTTCTTGCACGAACCTATGGAAATCTTTTGAGTCTACAAGTGCCCACTATTTTACCAATTTCTTGAGGGTGACTTCTTTGTCACTAACAGATGTTCCCAAATCTAAACCTTTGCCAAGCAGTTTAAAGGTGGAAAACCTTTGGGTCTAATATGCAAGCATATTTCATTATGTATAAGTTTCAATAAATGAGATAGGAAATTGTGTACATGTGACATGCAATATATTATTGCCTTTTGGGGGGCTTTAATATATATAGTATGCCCCATATTGTACAAATTTCAAGACAAAAAGTGCTAAAATTTAAATGAAAACATATGTTAATGTTTTCCAAAAATTACAAAACAAATTTTTGAAAAATGGGTGACAGATAAAAATTCCCCATGATAGCCATAGAAAAAGAGCTACTTAATATAATGAGTGAAAAATAGAAAATACCCAAAATTTTAGACATTTTTAATATATTACAGAAATTAAATCTTGATTAGTGACATTATTGTCTGCATTTTTCATTATTTCTGTATGTTTTTTTTGTTTTTTTTTAAGGCAAAATTACTAGGAAAATAATACAAAAAATTGTTTAATTGCATTTTTTTTCTTTTATATGGTTTCTGAGGAAAGTTCTTTTAAGATATATATAGAAAAATTATGCAATTGACACCTGTAAATTAAGTAATTAAGATTAGATTAATTAATTTTTTTTATTTTACTAAATGAAAGTACAGAGTTAGTAAATCAGTTTAGTGAAAAAAATTTTCGTTTATCATAATTAGTAAAGTAATTAGAGCTAGTAGAAGATTACTAAAGAGCAAAAACAGCAGCAGCATACAATACGACAAGTTAGAAAAATGATAAGTCAAAATATGTGTGTGCATGAATTGGTTATGTTCATTCAATAATATATGAATGGGACGTAAGGAGTATTCGGAGGGAAGGGAGAAAATAGTAAGGAGTATTCGGAGGGAAGGGAGATTGTCATTGAGTGGGAGAATCGAATTCAGGGGAAAGAGATATCGCCTCCAAGAGTGAGGGATTGAAGTCTTGGCCCCAATCGATCCCCCTTATTTCTTCGTTCATTTCTTTCCCCCATTTTTCCTTTCTGTTCATTTCTTTTTTTTTCCTCATTCCTTTCCTTTCTCGTGCGGCATTATATGCACATACAACAGACACACACACATATCGTTTTTTTATATATACATATAGTAAGAGAAAGAAAGAGTGTTAGTATATATATGTTATATATATATATATATCGTGCTTTTTGTACTTTTATTATTAGTTTCATAAATCTGGTTTCAATATTTTTTTCATTATACCTGTGGGTGCATTAATTGTATTTCCAGTTTCCAATGTGCCATGGGACACCGGAGGCAAAAATTTATTTTGTTTGTAATTATATAACAATCCAATCTAAATAATTATCGAGTCCCATGAATTTTCAGATGGTAAATATATAGTTATATATAAGTATATATATATATATATATATATATATGTTATGTTATAAAAAGGCATATATATATAAGTTATAGTTATATAGTAAATAAAAGTATATATGTTGTTATATATTATATATATATATATATATATATATATATATATATAGTATATATAGCAGTATATATATATATATATATATAATATATGCATATAAAAAGAAAGGATATGAAAACATGCTATGATAAATGGTTCATAACTGATTATTATCGACCAATTGCATTTACATGATAATACTTTATTCTGTGTTGGTCCTGAGGATTTTGTGTTTCTTAGGTGGTAAAATTCAGTGTGATTTTTGGTTATTTTAAACCCGTTTTTCTTTTTACCTGTTTTTTTTAGTGAAAATAAAATGTTTTCTCTTTTGAGTGAATTAAAAATAAGTTGCAATTATCAGAAATCCGTAACTTAGCAAAAATATAATTAATAATTATCAAAGTAAGGTAAAACCTTTTGGGTTAGACCCCAGACCACCCAGTAAGGGTCACTAGGACCAAAGGTCACCAAAGGTCACGAAAGGTCACCAAAGGTCACCAAAGGTCACCAAAGGTCAAAAGGTCACCAAAGGTCACCAAAGGTCACGAAAGGTCAAATTGCCCAAATTGACCCAAAATACAGAAAATTATGTAATTTTCACCTAAAAACATTAGAAATTATTATTTTTGACCTAAAAATAACAGAATTGTTATATTTAGCTACAGAAAAATTGGAAATTTATTTTACTGACCTGTAATATTTTAAAAATTATTCTACCACAACAGAAATTATAAAAACCACAATTTATAACAGAATAAATTTGTTGGTATATAAATTGATTGATTCCAATTTAGAAAATATTTAATAGAAGAACATAGAACAACTTTGAAGAACTTTGAAGAATTTTGAAGAACAATAGTTCACCTTTGACAAATAAGTTGACCTTTTACATTTTAAGAGCACACCCGACTAGAAAAAGGGATAGTTGTTTCTTAATTAATTAATTATAAAGAATTAATTAAATATAATTATCAATAGACCTTTGATATTTTTTTTTTTTAAATAATTTTGAAAAAATTATTTAAGAAATTTATTTTTATTTTTGAAAATAGAACTTTGATATTTTCTAAATAATTTTGAAAGAAAATTATTTTTATTTTTTGAACTTTAAATAATTTTGAAAGAAAATTATTTTTATTTCTGAACTTAGAATCTAAAGTGATTAAATTTTAATTTTTAAATTTAATAGTGATTAACTTTAAACAGTAATTAATAATTAAAATCGAATAAAATAATTTTAATTATTTAATTAAAAGTTAATACTGATATAAACTCTTTTGTTTGAGTTTAAATAGAACTTTACATATTTTCTTTGAACATTGAAAATTTTTGGAAAATATTTGAAAACAGTTTGAATATTTTTGAAAACTTTGAAAAAATATTTTTGAAAACTTAGTGTTTTTTTTTGAAAACTTTGAAAAATATTTTGAGACTTTAGTTTTTTTTTATTTTTTAGAAACAGTTTGAGAACTTAGTTTTTTTTTATTTGATTAATTTAAATTAATTAACAATTAATCATGACTATGCTTGAACCAATAGTCTTTACAGTCTTCGTATTTTCTACATTGTTTCTCATTCTCTGTTACCTGGTTCAAAGGGCTATAGCCGGACCAGTTGACCCTAATGGAGCTTCAGGAGGAGCTGAAAGAGAAAATAAAGACTTAGAAAATGATGATTCAACAGAGAACATGAATGAGAACATGGATAATACAGAAGAAGTTAATCAAGATGAAGAACATGATGTAACAGAAGTAAAGACTACTGATGGACAGAAAACAGAAGAGAATACAGGAGCAAAATCCAAGATAAGGGAACCCACACAAAAGGATATGGGACTTCCTCCAGTATATCTACCTCCTTCTAACATTGATACAATGTCGTTAAACCCAAATCAGAGAACAGCTTGGGACTGGCATCAACCAGGAAATACAGAAAATACAGCAAGAATACCTAAGGTGCTCCAAAAGACGAATGTTTTGGACAATACTTTTAATATACATTTAAATGCATCAGGGGCCACCCCCTTCAAATAAAAAGAAGACTTATCCTTCCTGGAATGGCCAAACAGAAATATTTAACAATAGAAGTGAGTTTAGTGGAACTTGGGGACAGACCCAAGCAAGTGATACTCTATATGGAGGACAACCTCAGAATCCGTGGGGACCAGCCCAAAATACTTTAAATAATCCTTTAAATATGCAGCCACCTTACACAGGCTGGCAACAACCCCTTCCTACAATGCAACCTGGATACAATCCACCCATATGGACCCTCTTATGGAGGATATTATCCCAACGCTGCGTATGCCCCTCCACTTCCAGAATTGCCTAAAGAATTAAAATTGTATGGAAGAAACACCAAGACCCAAGTTTGGGTAGGCATTAAATTTGAGGATTACCTTTCAACGTTGCAAGAGAAGATACGCACGTTAGGCCTAATAACTGAAAGACAGAAAATAGACTATGCTAAGACTACAATCTCTTCTGATTTCACATCAGAGGCCCGCCAGTACATTCTCAAAGATAATAGCTTCTCGAGGTGTAAGACCCTAGAAGACTTCTTGATTCAACTGAAGATTTTTCTCAAACCAGAAAAAACCGAGACAATCTTCTGTTTATTGAAACAATTCATGAAATTTAGCAGAAAGCCACATGTAACTCTTACTGAATTCATGTTGGACTTGAAGAATCTCCTTTGGGAATATCAGAGAAAACTCATAGATATTGAGACTTCCTTTGGATTTACTTCTCAACAGATAAACATCTTAATTATGACTAAGATTTTAGAGAGTATGGAAGAGCTCAGAGATCATAGAAGACTTAGAGAAAAGGTCTTAAAAGTCTTTAATCCAGACTTAAGTTTCGTAGAAATTTTAGAGAAACTTAGTCAAATAGAAGAAGGAGTCTTGTTCCAGACTAACCATAGAGCAGAACAAGATAGAAGAAATACAGCTAGAGTGTTCTATACAGAGAACAATAACAATAATAATAGTGAAGTTAGAAAAGAAAGAACTACATACAACCCTTCCATGAGGAACAGAACCATGGAATGGGGTAATAAAAAGAATACTTCTAAATTTACAGGAAAAAAGACAAGCCCTTCTCCAAATATAAGACTTAATAAGGGAGTAGTTAAGAAACTCTCCAGTAAAGAAATAAAGTCCATGGACTATTGCCTAAAATGTGAATCTTTAGGTCATCATTCTCGAAACTGTGGTTGGAATACCACATATTGTAGAGTATGTAGAAAGTTCCATGCCCGGGGTTCAACGTCTAATTGCAAGAATGCCCCTGTATGGATCCCTAATGAAAATGAAAATAATATGGTAATACCATACAATAACCCCACTGATTTTGATAATGGGGTCAAAGCTCGAAGAGTCGAGATTAAAAATGATTCAAATACTAGAAAGCCAAACTCTTACTCAAAGAATGAGCGTAGCTATCAAGGTAAGAGTCCCAAGAAAACAACCAGAGTTCACCTGATCTCTAATCATCAAGCAGATCCAGAACATGAAGAAATATCTGAAGCTGAAGATGAAGAAGAAGAGAACGAACAGTTTTTTCAACCCGATCTCTCTACAAGAGAACCAAATTTTTGATTTCAGGCAAAGATTTAAATGAAGAAAAGGTAAATAGAACAGCAATTAAAGAAAATACTTCAAGCTTAAAGAAGAGAGGTGTTATAGTAACCTCTAGCTTCTTTGGTGTAGGAATTAGACCCCCAAAATTGGGCTGTCATTATTTCTTGTCAATATTTTTGACTCCAACAAAAGGTCAGAACGAGGTTGAAGTTCATAGCCTATTAGATTTAGGGAGCACAACCTGTTTGATATCGTTGGATAGATTAAGAGAAATAGAAAGAGAAGGAAGATTTAAACTGTCTCTTAAAGAAGCTAGTATTATAGTTCAAGGGATTGGAACTCAGATGATCCATCCTATAGGAGAAGTTGATCTACTTTTAAGACTACACCAACAGTATTACCCAGTTACCTTTTTAGTGTGTAAGACTGGAAGCACTGGAGCTTGGAATGGAATTTTATTAGGTACAAGTCTTTTAGCTAACTTACCTATAACAATAGACCTTTCTTCATCACATTTAAATCTTAAAGAAGAGGATAACGAAATTAAAGTTAAAATCTTTGCCAGGTTAGGAAGTTATTTTCTCATGAATCAAGAGGAAAAGATAACTAAGAAAGATATAAATAATAATTCTAATATAAATGACAAATTTAAATTAAACAATTACAGTGATAATTGTAAACCAGTAATTAAGAGAGTTATTACTCAAGGCTCATTGGAAAAGCCTACAAAGGTAATAATTAACAAAGGCTCATTGGAAAAGCCTACAAAGGTAGAAATAAATAAGAATAATATTGTTCATCAAGAGAACAAAGAAAATTCACAACTTCCTCCGGTAAAGGAAGGACCTTTCATAGCAGATGAAGAAATAGAAGTTCAATTGCTATTAATAGAAGAAACCATGGCACCTGCTCAATCTTATGGTTACTTGAAAGTCAGACCTGAGAGTAAAGAAGATTTGAAACTGGAAAAGAAGTGTTTAATAACACCTGCTTTTTCCTTAGGGCCATTATATTTTGCAAACTCTGTATGCCCAGTAAGAAACAATGAAGTTATTTTGAGTTATATTAATCTAAGTGACAAACCTTTTTATTTAAGAAGAAATAAATATATAAGTGTCATCCTATTTTAGAAATTATAGAAAAAGATTTTAATAAAACTGCTATTGCTACAGAGCAGAGAATAAGCAAATAGGGTCTACTTGTATAGTAACCTGCTCAGAAAATTTATCAGATAAACAGTTGAAGAATGCATACAGAGAAATTATAACAGATAATTTAAGTAAAGAAGAAGCAGATGTTCATTCTACAGAAACCCGAAACATTTAGTAAAGAATTTTATCCCTGAATATAAGGACGTCATCAAGCTTTAGACGACAGATGTAATTCTTGCTTGTCCCATAGAAGTTTGAATAGAAATACTCCAGACGCTCCAAGAGTTTTTAGAAAACAGTATCGTCTCCCCACATCGCTACTTGAAGAGACATAGATAATTTTACAGATGCAGCTTTGAAAAAAGGATATATTAAAGCTTGCTATTCGCCACATAGTTCACCGTTACTGGTAGTGGCCAAAAAGAACTCTAACAAACCAAGAGTCTGTATAGATTACCGGTACTTAAACTCTTTCAGCGTACCGGACGTGTACCCATTGCCCTCAATAGACGAAATATTCTCGTCCCTAGGAGGTAGTACGATTTTTACTAGTTGTGACTTGATCGATGCTTATCATTCCCTCGAAGTCGAGGAGGAAACACAGAAATTAATGGCTTTCCGTACAAGGAAAGGATTATTCTGCCCAACCAGATTATTATTTGGGCAATCGTAATGCCCCGCACTCTGAAGTAAGGACAATGCAAGTCGTGTTGTCCATTATTAGACCTATTGCCTATGTATCTAGATGATGTCTTTAATCATGGGTGTAAAATAAGTAGAAGATTTGAAAAACTTAAAGAAAGTTTTTTTACTAAAGTTTAGAGAAAATAAATTAGAAAGTTAAATTGACCAAATGTCATTTTCTACAAACTTCAGTATTGTATTTAGGATTTAAATAGGGAAGAGACGGATTTCACCAGATCCAGCGGTAGGTGTGTTAGTAAAGTTCCAGATAAAGCAGCTCTGTCCCTCCAAAGGGTATGTTAATATATGGAAACACAATCCTTACTAGATTTTTCTTATTTGCTAATTAGTACTTTGCACTAATTGCGAAACCATTATATAACTTAATAAAAAAGAATGTCAAGTTTGAGTGGAAGGAAGAACACCAAAAAGCATTCGAGCTCTTTAAAAGAGAAACTTGTGGTGCAACCTCAGTTAACTTTTCCAGACTATTCCAAGCCATTTTTTATAGGTACAGACGCCTGTGACTATGGAATAGGGGGAGTTCTTTACCAGATGTCAGATGACGGCAAGGAAAAACCGTTGTCTTTTGTGTCAAGAGTGTTAAGAGGCAGTGAACTCAACTATGATATTATAGAAAAGGAATGTTTGGCTGTTGTCTTCACTACAGAAGTTTAAAAATACGGTGTTTGGTTATCCCATCACCATATTAACTGATAATCAACCTCTTTGTTTTATATTTCGCAACAAACAACAAACGGGACGCCTAGCCCGTTGGAATTTGTTTGTTAATAGTTTTTCACCAACTATAAAGTATAAGAGGAAAAACTAACATACCGCCTGATTATTTGAGTAGGCATCCAGCAAAAGCTCCAAACGTTTATTTCTTTAAAGGAGAAAAGAAACCGATGCTACCAAGAAAAGATTTTATTTTAACGAAAGAAACTTTTAATAGGGAACAAGAGAATTGCCCTAGATTAAAAGAATTAGTTAAATGGGCTAAGGAAAACCCTAAACTTATCCACATATTTCTTCCATCATACAAGAAGGTATTGCAATTATAAGAAAGGAACCTTATACAAGTACTAGAGATACATGATCTACGCCCAGTTCATGATCGTCATTGCCATTCTTCACTTGGAAGTGGGCATGGAGGACAGCAAAGGACTGAAAAACGAGTTAGAGAGAGATACGTTTTTCCTCATTTAAGTAAGTTAGTAAAGGAGTACTGTTCTCAGTGCGTGTCTTGTGCTAAGGTTAAAGGTCCTAGACCTCCAAAAGCAGAAATCAACAGATGGCCTCTTCCTTATACTCCATTTTCTAGAGTACACGTGGATAGCATAGGAAAACTTCCCACATGTTCAATTTCAGGAGCCAAACATATTCTCGTCTTCAGAGATGTTTTGACTCGATACTGTGAATTAGTCGCATGTAAGACAAGAACGAGCCAAGAATTTGCTCAAGCTTTACAAGAAAGAGTAATATGTCGGCATTCGAGTCCAGAAGTTTTAGCCTCGGACAATGCCCCAGAATTTACTTCAGCTGCCTTCAAAGAGCTATGTAAGGCTTGGAGGATAAAAAAAGTTAATATTCTGCCCTACAAACCAAGTCAAAATGGTGTAGTTGAAAGATTGAATGCAGATATTGAAAATTTCCTCCGTCATTTTGTAAAGGATAATCATAGAGATTGGTCAAAATACCTATCTTTTGCTCAAATAGCAATTAATACATCGTATAATCGATCAATTGGATCATCTCCACATTTTGTCCTGCATGGATATATAAAGAGACTTCCCTACGAGATGCCTGATTATGTCTCTCCATTTACAAATAAATCGGAAAATAGAAAATTCATATCAGATGAGGTAGATGTTGTAGTGGAAAGAATGGAAGCAATCAGAGACTTAGCAAGAGAAAGTCTAGAAAAAGAAACAATTAAAGCTATGGAACAGCAACACAAACATGCCACACAAAGAGAATTGAAAGTGGGCGATTATGTTTTTGTAAATGCTGTAAAGAAACCAGAACAAAGTTCTAAATTGAACAAAAGATTTGAAGGTCCTTTTATTGTAAATCAAATAAAGGAGCCAAATAAGCTTATGCTTTCTTGTTTAAATTCAACAAAATTATTTCCGGTTCACCGGGATAATGTAAAGATAATTCCAGTAGAAAAGATTACAGAATCTCATTTTTCTTTTGATAATGATGAGATTTGGAATCCAGATGCAATTCAAGAAACATTGGATTCCCCGAAAATTACAACAGTAAGAACAAGTATGGAACCTGAAGAAGTAGATCGACAGGTAGAAGATCAAGAATCTCCAACCACTTCTTCGTGGATTCCCCCTAATTTTTATGATGAACAAAATGTTATACCAGAGGATTCAACACCAGAACAACAGAATCCTGTAGAAGAAACACAAACTTCTTGTAACCAAAGAATACCTGATACTCCTCAAGGAAGTAGATTGATGAATTCTACTCCACAAACAAGAACTCAAGTAAGAGGATATAGACCGTCTCTATCACCAATCAGACAAGAGGATTCATATATTTCAGACAGTTCTGAACACGAGGAACAGCCTGTCACTGAAGAAGTAAAAGAAGATGCTTTGGTAACACCACTTGCAGATGGAACTGTAGGGGAATATGTGCCAAGTTCCGCTGAAACACTTCCCAAAGATGATGAGGTAACACCTCCAGAAGATTTTATGGATTTATCAACATCTGAAGGCACAAGAGACGATAGAAAAGAAGATCCGTCGTATAGACCTCACCAGCAATTCAGAGGTCCGAGGGATGTGGAACCAAGAGTTACAAGAAGTCAAACAAGACAAAGAGAGCATGAATCTCTTCAATCTCTACCACCAAGAACGGAAGAAGCAACACAAGAGTCTTCTGAAACAGAATTACAGAGACCTCCAGTTGTTTTGCCATTAGAGATGACTAGAAGAGGAAATAGACTTTACTATTTGCCTCCTAAGAGTTAAAATCTCTTAGATTGTATAAAATTTTTGTAAATAAATATTTTATTTTATTTTATTTGTGTTCATAACCTTTAGGTTTAAGTTTTTATATTTTCTATTACAATACACAAAATACACATTTTACCCTTTTCTATTTTTAATCTTTTTAGTATAAGTTTCTATATTTTTATTATGTCCGTTACGAATCAGATAATTTTTTTGCCCCCCAGGGGTCAGTCTTTTTTTTTTGAAACTAAAAAGAAACCATAAAAAACAAAAAAGGAAAATTTTATTTTAAGAAACGTTTATATACTTTTATTTTTTATTAGTAACATGTTTTTATTATTATTTTTATTTTAAAAAGAAAAACCAAAATAAAAATCGAAAAATTTCGTTTTAATATTAGAATAATAAAAATATAATCAGCTTGCTTTTATTTTTTTTTAATTTTGATTTTAATTCAGAATTAGCCTTATGCTATAATTAACTTTGATTAATATTGATTAGCCTGATCAGCTTTTATTAATATTAATTAGCCTCATGCTATATAATCTTTTAATTTTTAATTTTTAATTTCATAATAATCAGAATGCTACAAATTTTTAAGTTTTACTTAAAGCTTCTTTAATATTAATTTTCATTTTAATTATAATCAGAATGTTAAAGATTACTTATCTTTAGTTTCATTATCCAAGATCCAATAAACTTGATTTTATGAAGTTCATTTTATTTTAATTATTTGATTTCATTAATTAAATTTAGTATCAGAAACATATCAAACTTGATTCCAATTTTTAATTTTAAAATTAAGGTAATTCTAGTATAACCATAGGTAACTTTAAAAAAAAAAAGAATTTAATACATTTAATTAATTATTTTAATTTTACTTTATTTTATTTTATTTTAATTTTATTTTAATTATTTTAATTTTACTTTCATAAAACGGCGACCTAAATTATTAAATCGAAGTAATAATCATTTCAGACTGTAATGAAAATGTTACGTCCAGTTTTTGCATTATTTCTTTTACCTGCAGTCTTATCCATCTCCACTAACATTAATGAAGAAACAAGAGTACTGCCAGGTATCATTTTGTATCACTCCGGTGAAGTAAATTTTATTGAAGGATATCTTGACTTGATTGTATCTTTAGAATGCCCATCAGAAATTAAAACCACTATTTATAGAACCATCAAAATGGTAGATACTTTAAAAGATAGATTTTTACCTGCGTTTAATGATAATTTTATTAATATTTCTATAAATCAAAGAGCACATAAATGGGAATTTCAACTCATTAAAATTAGAACTAAAGTAATATCCCTTAAATTAGCTGAAATTAAAAGCTTGCCATGGGTTCACTCACAAACAAGATTCAAAAGAGCTGCTTTCGAATTGGGAGGAGATATACTTAATATTTTATTTGGTACCGCGACTGATAAACAAATTAAATTTTTAAGGAAAAAGATAAATATATTAGGAAACTTTGCGAGTACCTCAAATTTATTAATTAATGAACTTAAAGAACAATTAAAGTCAAATACCCAAACATTATCAGAATTTCAATTTAACCTACAAAAATTAATTGCATTTCAACACAAATCACTAGCAACCAACCACATACTCAATCAGCTAGGTAGTATCAAAGCATTACTTACATTAGTTGAACATTCAGTTAATAGTATTACAATGTTACATCAATTAGTTATCACTTCATTACAATTAGCTAAAACAAAGATAACTAATGATCAACTTTATTCACCCATCTTTTTGTTACCATATATACTAGAAATGACACAAACCACAAAATTACATCCTATCATACCATTAGAAGCGACAACATATCATTCATTTTTGACATACTCATGGACTATAAAATCAACCACTAATCCATTTGAATTAATTACATTAATTCCATTCATTTCAAATGAGAAATTTAAAAAATTTATTTCATACAAGTTAATTCCATTCCCAACATTCATTCCATTCAATGAAACATCCGTTCGAATAATGTATAATACACCAAATAATTACCTTTTCGTTAATTATGGTCAAAGGAAATATACTTATTTGCGAAATTCGGTCCACGATTATTGTCGTAACCTAGGGAAAACAGCAGTTTGCCCTCAATCACAACCTTTTACATCCATTGATGACAAAACATGCTTGCTATCGCTTCTACTTATACTACTAATTTCTCGTCATGTCCTATAACTATCTTTAAACTAAACTCACAGCAAGGCTGATCATCACTAGACATTTTAACAATTATTATATCTTTTGGTAGAAAAAAATTAGAGTTCTATATCCTGCGTAGCACCCCATTCCGTAAACACAGGCAGCACATAACACTGATTTAGCAGTGTATTATTTCACGGCTGTACTCACTCCTCTGTTAATATCATCACTAAAAAACCCCCATATATTTAGAGAAAAATATTTTCAGTTAACTTCATTAATTGCCCAATCCGATAAAGTTTTTTGTTTATTTTAACTCATGTTAAAGCCTACCCAACATCTTTCTAGCATTTGCTTCCAAAATTTCAAATAAAATATATGCAGTTCAGTGGAATAAAGACTGACATGATTAATAATACCATCCAATCATTAACTCTTAGAATATCTCTTCTCAAGTTAAATTAACCTATATCGGTGAGAAATAATTTGTCATTATTTTATCAGTTTTAATGGTAGTGGGATTATTTATTTGACTGGTCTTATGGGAGCATTGTGTAGAAAAAAATGTTTAAAGAATTAAATCAAGAACCCCAAGATATTCCATTGCAAATATACTCTATTTCAGTCAATTCCAGTTGAGGTAACCCTTAGTTAAAATTTCACAGAACAATTGAAATTAATCTTAAAAATAACCTCCCATAAATTTAGACAATCATAATACCAAACCCCATATGCCACCACACACAGACCTATTCCATATGGCGATCTACTTCTTTGTAAAGTGAATTATCTAATATTGCCATTTGGACTAATACTTTCTACACACTCACAATTCTTCTACTTATTTTGAATTGTAAAGTTATAATAATTGCTGAATAAAAATCCTATGAATTTTAATTTTCAGTGCAGAGTCCTATTGTAAAATCTTTACAAAATTATTTCCAATAAATATTTGAAATCAAAACTCTGGTTTGTTGATACTTAAAAACGTACACCAAACAAAATTTAGAAAAGCCTATAATCCATTTCACATTTAACATTTTGTTTAAATAACTTTCTGAATATTTATCAATCTTTTATTAGTTTGACTCGGACATTTCTTCTCATAAATTGTAAATATAAATGAAATAAGTCTAAATCTATTCCTAAATCTAGGAATCAATCTAGATTTAAATTCAGATTTATTTCCAAGAAATCTATTTTGGACGTCATACTCAGGAAAAAGGAATTGAGACCAAGAGGTTGGTGAGGGAATGAGAGAGGGAGAAACTTTAGGGAATTTAGAGAGAATTAGAGTAGGGGATAGAGAGGGTTTTGGAGAAACCAATTTTTTAAGAAGGGTTGGATCATAGGAAAAATCATTTGTTTGGGTCGAACAACCACTTAGATAACAGCTAAAGAATAGCGCTAAGTAGTGTTGTCAAGGCGCGAAAATTAATAGAAGTTTTTAATAGAAGTTTTTAAAATTAAAATATATATAATATGCATTCTTTGAACATATTATATAGGATATTTTATATCATATATAATATACTATTAAAGCTTCTTCCTGGGTTTTCCTTTTAATATAATATACTAAATATATAAAAGAAAACAGATTAAATATCAGTGAGACGAGCAAAGGAAGGTTCTCACTTAAAAAAAACATATTAAAAATGATCGTTTGGACAAAGGTAATTTAAATAATAATAATAATAATAATAATAATAATAATAATAATAATAATAATAATAATAATAATAATAATAATAATAGTAATAATAATAATAAGAATAATCTTGTAAAAATAAAGATGTTTGACATACTAATGAAATATATTTGTTAATTATCTTTGAAATATTAATTGTAATATTGGAGAATTTTTGATGTATTTATTTTAAATGATTTTTCTGTATTCATGAAATATTTATATTGATATATTTGGAATATTATATTAATTACTAATTAACTAATTAAAAATTACTTACTTATTTAATATTTAGTAAACTCATTATTTTAAAGAACATTTAATTTATAATGTGTTTTCCATTGTTTTATATAGGTTTTTTGGGACCAGTAATTTAGGATGCAATAATAAACTCTTTACGAATTGGTGCGTTATTAAAATTCCTCCATTGTGGCCAATTGAGAAAGAAGAATCTCGAATAATTAGAAGGTTTATTATATATATATATATATATATATATATATCTATATATATATATATATATATATATATATATATAGTATATAAAAAAAATATAAGAAGTGTTAGAATATATATATACACATATATATATAGGTATATAGTAGATAGAAAAAAAAAAAAAATATATATATATATATATATATATATATATATATATATATATATATATATATATATATATATATATATATATATATATATATATATATATATATATAAGGTTATATATTATATATATATATATATATATATATAAATATACATATATATATATATATATATATATATATATATATATATATATATATATATATATATATAGTATATGTATAACATGAAAAAGCGTTTCACAATGATAAATGCGAAAACGAAGGCACTGTCCTGATTGAAACTGTAAGGTCTCTG
>JABUQX010121815.1:7500-34644 GCA_015478945.1 Trachelipus rathkii | reverse complement strand
TTAGAAGTGTCAGAGATCAAATCTGTACATTGAAACCAATGATTGAAGTTGGTAATGGAGGGAGGAGAAGAATAAATTGTATTAGGGATTTATGGTTGCTGCAACAGGCGCGCTAAATAGGTTAATAGGAATCTATGGGCAATGGTGTTAGTTTTGCCCAGGTGTTAAGATATGTGGTGTTGTCGGTAAGCTTCTTTCCTTGAATTAGAATTCAAAAGTATGTATGGACGCGATAGTGAAGACTGTGTCAAGTATAAACTAGAGGCGAAAGAGCTGATTATTTTAATATTTCATCCCTGATTTTACAAAGTGAGACAAGGGATGAGGTATCTGTCTCTGGCCAATCCAATCTGTATATGGATCGAGTTATGAGAAAGAATGTAGAGTGTAGGGGGTGGACAAGGGATTAGAGTAGAATGATGGAGATATGGTTGAGAGTGGAGGATTCCCTTACCCTATTATACCATGCGGGATGATTTGGGTTTTGGTGGGCTGAAATCTGAAGAGAGTTTTTTGAGAGGACTAGTTTTTTAGAAGCGATTGCTAGATGTAGGGCTGTCGGAAATAGGAAAGGGTTTTGGGAAAAGTGTAAACCGTTAGCGATTAAGAGGTAAGCGTATGGGTTTGTCTGAGTAGGCCAATCCTCAGTCCGTGTGAAGTTATGTTATGATACAGTGAGGCAAGCTTGTGGGAAAAGTGTCCCCTGAACTTTAAATTAATTTAGATATATGTTGAATGAAAAGGAAAACACGAGAGGGTTTGACTGCAGAGTTGAGTCAGTGAGTAAATTTGTGCCAATGAACACTAACGGTGGCGGCTGCAGTTTAAATCGTTGGTGCGGAGGTAAGGGATCTAAGTGTTGGACGTGCGACTACGGTCTTACGACACTTCAGTGAGGGTCTTTATGTTTTGTTTACCCGTGTTAATGGACCATAGTAGCTGGGACTATGGTCTCTGCGACATTTAAGATAGGTTATGAAAATTGGAAAGACTATAATATATTAAAGTCCATGGACAACTTAGTGCGCAGGAACCCCGTGTTGGGTCTGGAAAGAAAGGATTTTGTTTTTAAAATGAAGGAAATGCACATATGGGGTATGTACCCTTTGGATATTAATAATTGTCATTAAGGTTTACATAATGGTTTGAAATGTTACGTTGAGATGGTTTGGGTCATGTGGAAAGATGGATTATAGTTGTTTGGTTAATTTAAGCGGATGTATAGTGAAGTGTGTTGGGAATCGACCGGTGTGGAAGAAGAGAGAAAAGAAGAAAAAGTGTGGAATGACGTCAGAGAAAAGGGAATGCCATGAAGAGAGAAATTGTGAGTTTGGCAGAGGCGAGCAAGAAATGTGCATAACTGGGTGATGTGCGGTTGTTGTGAGGAAGGGGAAATCTGGTTTTTTTTGGTAGCCCACCTCTTTAGGAGGATTTTTCTGACTGCTACGGAGGTTCTCACTAATTGGTATAAAGGGGCGGCGGTAATGCTGGGCCTTCTTTTCGACTGCTTCAAATATTCTTCTACTAATTTTTTTTAAGTTTTCTTAGTATATGTTACGCACCTTGCCTCCGGTCTTTGGGAGTAAGGATGGGTGTTGATGGTATGATGATGAGTGAAATTTTTTTTTCAGACGTTTTTTATAAAGATGCATGATGATGATGATGATTGATGAATGAAATATGATGATGATTGATGATGATGATGATGGATAAACAAATTATATTAGTAATAATATATAACAATAATTTTATATTTATGTTTTGTTTATCCATAGTAATGATGATTATAATAATATGTATATGAGTGCATGTATGTCATTTTCTATAGATTACTTATTGATTAATTTTGATTTTTTTTCATATAGCAAAGTCATACATATTAGAAATAAGTCGCCGATATTATTTTAATATCAAGAATTCTGAAAAATATATTAGTTCATAATTAATAGAGAATATTCACATTATTATTTAGTATGGTATATATATATATTAATATACTATATTAATATATATATATATATATTTATATTAATATATATTATTACTATTATATTATATTAATATTATATATATTATTAGATTATATATTAATTTAATATAAGTTATATATATATTAGGATATATATTAATATATATATATATTTATATTATATAAATTATAATATTATATAATATTATTATATATATATCTATATAATAATTAATATATATTATATATATATATATTTATATATATTATAATATATATTTTTATTTTTTATTAATTATTGTAATATAATAAAATATTATATAATATATTAATATACCACACATTATATATATATTATATTATATTAATATATTAATATATTAATATATTAATTATATATAAAGGTATATATATATATATATATATATTATATATTATTAATTATATATATATAATATATATATTAATTAATATAATTAATTATATATATATATTAATATTATATTATTTAATTATATATATATTATTATATATTAATTATATATATATATTATATATATATTATATTAATATATATATTATATATATATATATATTATATTAATTTATTATATATATTTATATATTATATATATATAGTATTATATTATGGACGCATACTGAATCATTTAACTTTGAATAAAAATAAAAAATTATGTGTCAGCTAATTAGGTATAATTGGCAATAAAGCTTTTAACAAAATCATCTTTTTAAGATTATTATTTTAATAATTTTAATTCGGAAATTGATATTATCTCTCTTATTACTATATATAGTAGTGGGGGGAAAGTTATGATTTATTTATTATATTTTTTAGCTAGTTTTTGTGTTAGGCATTATGAGTGTTATAATTTGAAACTTTAAAAAATTTTGTTGTATATATCACTTAATTATAATGGATTCTTTTAGTGATATATATATATTTAGGGTATATATGCTATATATTATAGGGTTATGTTGTTTCTTCTTTATGTTATGGTGTGAAGTTGTCCAGGATAGAGTGAGTTATATTATATATTTAAATTATATATATGTGATGTTAATTGTTAAGTATATATAGGTTTTCTCTATGGACTGCTTCTTTAGTGGCTTTATACTATCATAGTAAGTTTGTTATGATGAATAGGTAACTAGAAGTCACTTACTCTACATTTTATTGTAAGTTTGGGTATGACTAGCGGCTTATATTATAGATATTATGTATATCTCTATATATATATGATATACGTGTTAAAGTGGGTTTTTAGGTTGATTTATTTGTAAATAAGGTTATATGCAGTTATTATATATATATATGTAGTTGATTAATAGTGTTAGTTCTATAGTGGGAAAATGTATATAATGGATCTATTTATAGTAGGTTTGTGTGGTACTTATTTTTATTTTAATATAATTATTGTATGAAATGATTTGATATAATATTTATTGTATTGGTGCTGTCATTTAATTACCATTATGTGGTTTATATGCAATATGTAAGGTGTAGTATATTATATTATATATATATTAGTTTGTATATTCCATTTTGGAATTGGATTATGCATAAGTTGTATATAGATTAGAGTTATATTATATTATATTATGTGAATTATTTCTTGGAATTTTTGACAAATTGGTGAATGAATGGCATCATAACCATTGAGATTTCTGGGCGCTTGAGTATAAATTTTCGTGGGATATTGGGTGGTCTTGTGATATCCTCAGGCTATTATTGACTATAGGTTATATTGTGTTTAGTTATTTAAGATAGGTTTCTTTATTTTCTTATTTTTTGTTTGAGTACAAAACAGTTGAAAGATAAATAATAATGTTTTTTTTTTATTTTGGTACAATAATTGAATAGTTTATTTAATTGTAAATTAATGTTTTTTATAGTTACTATATGTGGGCTGTTTGTGTGTTGTAGGTATATATGTATAATTGTAGCTCCTATTATATAATATCTATTAAATTATCAATATATATTATATTAATATATATATATATATATATATATAATTATTAAAAGATATATATCTATATATATATATATATTATTATTAAATATATATATTATATATATATATATATTATATAATATATATAGTTAATATATTAATATATATTTATATATATATAACCCTTTTGTTTGTTGATAGCATATAATCTATACGCGTACTTAATAACTAACTGATATTGTAGCAGTTTTATTAATCTCATAATACTATTTTATTTTTACAGTGATACTATTAATAGCCAGATTTTCATTACTATACTCATTATTAATATATTATATTACAATTACGAGTTTTTTGAGTTATTTTTTCTGAATTGTGTGACATCGATTTTCGGTAATTTCGCTATACAGAACTTCATATATTTGTTAGCCAATCGTAAAATATAATTGTTATATCTTATGAAATATTATATTTATATACTAGTATTATATTACTTAAATAGTTTTGATTTATATAATGAGGCTGGCGATAAGTGGTCTTATATTATATAGGTAATGCTATTTTATTTATATTTCGCCCGAAATATGATGTTTTGTTTTATTTAATTCAAAAATAATTTAAATGAAAGTAATAAATATATTAAAAATGTAAAATATTCTATGTTAAGTCTGTAAAATTTGTTTTAATTGCATTTTTTCTGCAAAAACCTATAATTAATAGATTCACTTATTGCTCAAAATTTATCTAAAGATAGTTATGTGAGAGATGGTCCTTTAATTGCTTCTAGTTTACTTTAAAATAATTTCGCACGATATCGTTTGATTGACAGTATGTAGATTAGTATATAAAGTCGTCCTCTTATTTGTTGTTGTTGAATGTTTTGAAAAAAATTTACCGGACTATCATTTTTTACTGCTCTCTCGTCAGTGGGTGATTAGATTAGGAAGAAGACAATTTGCTCTGCGGCTCTGGATTAGAATTCTCTTTAAATGAGTGGGTTACTTATTATAAACAATATATATAAAAGTGATCTAGCCCACTACAAATCTTAACTTGTGTTATCTTTAGTGCCTTTATAACTTATTGCTTATGGTTACTATTATAAAACTGTTTAGTCACTACATGATCATGTGTTTTTATCATAGTATGATGTCAAGAAAAAAACAACTACACAAATCGTAAATAAATAAATAAAAAAAATTTGTGTATACCTTAAGTTGGAAATAATGATTACAGAGAGTGTAATTGAGGGAGACTCCGTAAATCTTTGTTTATGTTATTATTTTATTTGTGTTCTTTTTTTTTAAAACTTGTGGATTCTATTCATAATTCATATATTTTTAAAAGTTAATGTAATACCAATAATACTTTATTTAAACTTTACATGATATTTTACAGTTCTAAATTTGATTGTTAATATGTAAATATTAAACTTTATATTTAATTTAAATTTTACCAACTCTATTAAGTGGTAAAATTTAATATAGCACTTTTCTCTCTAGAATTTTTATACCTATATATAGGTTTATTGTAATGCTCTAATGCTGTCTCTCTTCTATATGGAAGAGGTTATTCGCGTTATCATATATTAATATATTATGTAATATATATATATTATATATTAATATATATATTATATATATATAGATTAATTTATTTTATTAAGCTAGAGATATATATATATCTGTTTTACATCACATGTTATTCAATATATATATATATATATATATAATTATAATTATTATATATATATATATATAATTTATATATAATATATAAAGTGAATAGAGCATATTAATGGGAAGGTAAATTAATTTGCTGCCCCTTCTCTCTGGGATGTAAACCACCGCTATGTGCGTAGATTTGAGGACAATATACACCCGTATGACTATTTTAATACATACCCTGGATGGGAATGAGCGATTCGTTGGATTCATTCGCGTAAAGAGGAGATCTGTTCGTTCGTTTGATGTAGATATATATTTTACCTGATGTACACGTTCTGCCTCGTGACCGCAACAATGCTCAGTCCAGTACCGGCTCAGATATCCTCCATCTCCCAGTAGAAGGCGATCAGACGTTTTGAACGTTGTGAGAACTGCTTGTACCAGAGAAGTGCGTAATTTACGCTTGTTCGGTCATAATATATATATATATATATATAATATATATATATATATATATATATATATATATATATAGTATAATATATTTATTATATTATATATATATATATATATATATTACTATATATATTATTATATATATAGTAAATATCAAATTGTCCCAAATGTGTTTTGAGATTGTTTTATAGAGAACGAATAGAATTGTTGCTAAATAAATGTCCCAAAAAACTCATGGGGATTATTTTTATTGGGTATATCACTAACCGAATTTACCCACGGGTGGTCCGCCCATGTCGGAGTCGGGAGGTTTCTCGGCCTCTAGTGGACTACCAGAGAGCAGGGGGGAGACTAAAAAAAAAATCCCCCCTCCTGGGGACTTGGTCTCCGGAACCCCCCGCCTCTTTGGGGTCTTTTGGGTGTTTTTTTTGTTTTGTTTTGTCGCGGGTCTACGGGTTCCTCCGGACCATCCCCTCCGGGAGGTATGAAACGTCCCCACCCCCCTTCGTTCCCCCATCGGCTTCGAACCCCCTATTAAAAAGGGTTACCACATTATAACTCTGTACTATATCTTTATTTCATATTTAACTCCATTAATATATAATTAGCGTATATATTAGAATATGCAATATATTAACATATATATAATATATATATGTTAATTATATATATATATATAAATATTATTTTAATAATATATATTCAATATCAATATTATAATAATATTCCATATATTTATATATATATATATTATATGTTTTAAATATTAATTTACTACAAGAGACGATTTTGAAAATTTTATTGTTGTAATACGTATAACAAATAAAAGTCTTATTTAGCAAAAAGACTTGTATATAGTTGATCTCTTGCTTTTATTGATAGTATATGTTACTTTTTTTGATGAATAATTAGAATATATAATTTTCTAAAAAAATAAAATTATCTATGTCCCTTGCTCTATATAGTGATAACTCACACTTTAGGTACTTATAAGTGTTATCACCTTAAGTGAATATTACTAATATATTTTGTTTCTCGTAATTAATATTACTTATTATATATATTGTAGTATAAAGTATCAGATATTTTATAAGATATATAAATATATAAGTTAAAATAGTACGTATCGATATATAATTTATATAATTATTATCTATTTATACTAAAATAAATTTGATAATCATATATCATAACTAGTAATTATATATCAGATATAACTACCGCACTTTATATTTATTTAAGAGATGTTTCACATTAATGAAAAAGCAAGATACCCACCTAATAATTACTTTAAAACTCTAATATATTATTATTCATTTAGCCCTAATTAGTTTCACGTATTAAACTATGTTCATTGTAGTTGTGATATATTCATCCTGTTAAAAACAACATAAACATTCTTTGATTGAACATAAATAGTAATTTGTCTTGCAGCTCTCATATCACATCCGTTTGCAAAAATGGCCTCAAAGGAGCTGGGAATTAATATCAGATTGCTGTCGGATTTTTTTCTTACTTAATTCCGTCCAGATACCAGACTCTATGTTTATCTCATTTAAAAGCTCTTATCTCCCGGCTCCATCTGCAGTGGAATCGAACTCGACTTACCCTCCCATTTGAAGGTGTGGATATCCTGGAGATCCACCTCACCTTATATACTATTATTGTGATGGTATGAATATGAGTTATGAGGCTATTAAATGAGCTATAAGAGTATTATCATTTAACAAAGTGTTTCAGTACTATTTCTGATTCACCCTTGATCCTCTTTTTTCTCTGATTCCCTTGATCCTCTTTCTCTGCGACGTGAAATTAGAGCCCTATCTATTTTCTAAAGGTGTTACAACGGCAGGTGCTCGAGAGAATTGACCTCTCGCAGTCATCCACCACCGCGTCGCCCTCTTAATATAAGAGGAGCCTAACTCTCACATGAATATTGTGTGAATATTGGAGACTCAAGGTCACTCGTTGTGGTGCCTCCTTCTTTCCAACCACATCTGTTTTGAGGAGCTCCTTGCCATCATCTATTTTCCCTGCAGTATTCAATCTTCCTCTCTTTAAGTCCCACGTCTTCGTCCACCTGAAGGAATAAAGCTAGGCAAGGGGCTGGGTGGGTTTACTTTCCATTTGTTTTTTTGTTTTTATTATTTATTTGTTTTATTTTTTTAATATTTTTTTTGGCCCCCTCCTTTTGAAAATGACTCTGCCCGTGAGTGGTGGCATCGTATATATATATATATATATATATATATATATATATATATATTATTATACTATATTATAATATATATATATATATTAGAAGGTATATATTATATATATTATATATACGTATATATATATATATATTATATATATATACTATATATATATATTATTATATTATATACTATATATATATACTATATATCATATATATACTATAATTATATATAATCATATATATTAGTATATAATATATTATATTAAATAATTATATATATATATAATTATATATATATATTATTAATTATATATATATTATAATATATAATATTATTTATATATATATATAATTATATATAATATTATATATATATTATATATATTAGTATATATTGTATATATAATATATATATATATAATCCCGCAATTATTCGTAGATATACTGACTATATATAAGTGTAGTATCGTACATACTATTACCAGAATATAACATATATATCAGGCTTGGGAGTCTACTTCAAAGTTACAAGTATTTACTGTACTTGTACCTAAAGTACATTTATTGGCGCAAACGCCATGAGTACTTTGTACTTGTACTTGTAGTTGCAGTTTCTGTGAACCAGTGTACTTGTAACCTGTCACAGTGTACTTTGTCTTGAGCCTTTTGTATACTGGATACACTTTGTGCTGGTACTTGCAATTTAACTCTTTGCATTTTTAACTTTTGCCAATAATTTTTTTATTTTTTTTTCATTTTCCTTACATATTGATTTATCTAGTTTTCTCACGCATAATATTATTTTCTCATATAATTCTATTTTGCCATCTGTGAATGCTAAAAGCTATTTGTCACTATACGTATAATCATTATAACGAAACGAATGCTCCTTTAAAATAATATACATATTATATATAATTAGATATATTACTATATTAATATATATATACTATATATAACATATAAATATATATAGTGTCAGCTACTGTATACTGGAATTATAGCAAGTATCCGTGTTACATATTAATGTATCTTATAAAAACTTAATTATAATGCTAACTAGTTACAAAACGGTTAAATATATTAATAATACATTTTGCTAAAAAAGAAGTTATAAGCAGATAAGTTATACTTTTATTTAGTGTCCCCTAGCAAATGTAAAAAAAAAAAAAAAATAAAAAAAAAAAAAAAAATAATATAAAATAATAATTACTCAAAACACTACAATAGCTACAGCGAAAAGGAATACATATTTGGAATCCTTACTTACGTAGTTTTAAATATTTTTATTTACACATAAGCAAAATGTAAAATAATAATATAATTAAATTTTAAAAAATAAAAAAATAAAATTATTGTTTTAAATATAATTATTTATATATATATTAATATATGATTAGAAGGCCTAATATTAAGAGTCCTTTTTTATTGTAGTTATACCATTTCATATTTACATCATAAATAAAATTTTTGCTTTTTTTATATTTTTATTATTATTTTTAAACTAAAGAATACCATAGCTCTCATACCCAGTATAGTATAGTATATATATAGTATATATTACTATACCTCGCTAACCTATAGTATTAGTGACAGGAATAGTCCGGGGTCTCTCGGCCTTCCGTATATTATATATGGAAATACGGTAGGTAAGGACTATAATTTCTCCCCCCTCCTAAGTAGGTAGTATTAGTAGGAGGGTCTCACTAATACAGGAACCCCTACCGCTACTTATTCTCTGGTATTTGATATATGGTATTATGGTTATGTCGCTTATGAATAGTGGGGTTTAGGTATAATTCCTCCGCCCTCCTCCCCCTACGGGATGATGCGGTGTAGGTGTATAATTATGTAGTAGGGAAAATAACGTCCCCCCTATTATTAGTGTCCCTCATTTACCTCGATAGCTCTATACAGAGGCCCTATACCTAATGATTGCTCCCTAATATATATACGTATGTTATAAAGCCTTAAGGATTATTAATGAAGTAATAGAATTTTAATATTAAATAGAAAAAGTTCTTATTTATTATTTTAACGAAAAGAAAGTGATTAAAAATCAGTCTCATTAAATAGGCTATATCTATAACATAATTATATATTAATTTATTATCAATAATTTTTTTTTTTTTTTTTTTTTTTTGTTTTCTTTTTTTTATTTTACTCAATTTTTTCTGTATGATTTTCAAAATTTTAAGAGGATTCCAAAAATGTATATTTTCCTCATTATTCTCGCAGTATGTAGCTTTTTTTATTGAAGTATTAATTTATAAATTTTTATTTTTTTTTTTTTTTTTTTTTTTTTTTTTTTTTTTTATATTAATATTTTATATATTTATTTTATATAATATTTTTTTATTTTTTTTATTAATTTTATATATTATTTATATTTAATATTATTATATATATTACATTTATTATTATGCAGTATATAGGCAAATTGGTATATAAATAATATTTTATAATACTAAATCATCATCATCATCACATTCATCAGCATCTTCATCATTCTCATTAACCAGGATCATCATTCCCATTCCAGACTAATAGCTATTATCCATTTTTACTGTTATCGTAGCATTAATATGCTTTTTAAATCGATACATTATCATCATGACGATCATCATCGACTCATCACTTAATATCCAGGAGTCGAGTTTCGACGCATTCATCGTGACTCGGCCAATCATTTACTATAATCATCAATAACATCCCCCACATTATTATTCTTACTCCATAGAACTGGGGTGTATATATATATATAGGTAAGGTTGTTATATTGATAACATTGCACCGGAAACAGGAAAATAGTGAAAGAAAAATAGAATGTAGGAGTACATTACCTCCCTTAGTATATATATATCATATTAGTGGAGAACAACTTCGTTCGCCAGTCAGTAAATCCGCTATAGACTAAGCTTCCCTCTAGTAGTATGAACGACCGCGTCAGACCCTCTACTATATATGGTCAATTACTCACCCAAGTGTGGTAGTGTTCTCCCTTTTGCCTAGGTGAGGCCTATAACAACTCAATACACTCTCATACAATTAAAACATGCAGTTCACTTGCATTATTTATGCCCCACTTATACTTCCTACCCTCTGATAGAAACTAAGGGAAACTCACATTTCAACATATCTCCAGTACATTCTTTTGCTTGGAATCTCAGATCCACTTTTTTCTTCGGTCTCTCACAAAGTCCAGTCGTAATAATTCCCAACACACTACCACTATACATTCGCTCTTAACCAAATATCACCTAAAAATCATTCATCCTCACATGACCAAACCATCTCAATTATATATTTCATATTTATTACTTCTCTAATTTATTCTATTATATTTTTTCACACTACCACAGAACTTATTAATACGTTCATTCCTCGATTTTATCAATTCTTCTCACACACCTAACACGCACCCCTAAGATTGTCATCTGAACACATTATGTACTTTAGTATACTTAGTTAACCTCTTTTTCCAGGATACATAGTTATTCTCACTACTAAGTACTAATTTACACAGGTAACAACACACCTCACTCACGTTAAGACCCTAGCACACTCTCAGATACTTAGTTACTTCTATTTACATCCACTCAAGGATGATTAAATTTAGCACCAGCCATACCTTCCTCTGCTCTCAATTCACAACATTCTACTTACATTCTATAGGCATCATCTCACGTTCCCTTTTCAGTCCAACATAAGTATCTCCATAAAATATTTTAAATCATCTATAGTCACTTTTTACCAGATGCTCACCTAATCAGATAACTCTTCTAACACCAGAGTAGAACTGTCCTTCACTCACAACCATATACCTATACTATACTTTCTACGTGTTTTACTTTCAAAACCCTCACTCCTTTTACACACCCTGCTAAATATCTCTACTAATCCTACTCAAATCTCTTTCAGATTCACCGCACAAAACTTAATATATATATAGTATATATATTTATATATATATATATATATATTTATTATATATAATATATATATATATATAATATATTATATATATATACTAGTATGTATATATATAGTAATATATATATAGTATATATATATTATATATATATATATATATATATATATATATATATATATATATATATATATATATATAATATATATATATTAATATATATATATAGGTTAGTAGATATATATATATATATATATATATATATATATATATTATTATTATATATATATATATATATATATATATATATATATATATATATATATATATATAATATTATATATATATATATATATATATAGAGTTAGTTGATATACATATAATATATATATATTATATTATATATAATTATATATATATATATATATTATATATTTATATATATTATATATATATATATATATATCATAAAATCTATAATATAATACATAAATATAAATATATATATTTTTATGTATATTTTTCTTACATATACTCAACAATCTACTTATATTAATATTATATATATATATATAATTAGTAATGTATTCTAATAATAGCTATGCAAGTATTAGATTATATATATAATATTAAATATATATATATATCGTATAGTATATTTGTATTAAAGCTAATTATGGTTACTATATATGATAGAGAGAGAGCAATGTTCAATTATTTGTATTTCTTATTAATAAAGTAAGATTAATTTTTATATACGAATACTTATATTTAGTGAGAACACGAAAAGACAGAAATGATACATTTATTTATTTGATAATTATATTATATTAGTATCTAACTAAATCTGAACCTTATATATATATATTTACTAGTATATATAAATATTCGGACAATAAATGGAATATTAATGGTAAATGTATATTTATTATTATGTCTAATAAATAATATAGACCATAATAATCTTTCGATACTGTAATTTTTGAAGGCATAGAGAGGAATTAGCTTTAATAATATTTAAATTATTCTACTAGTTTATATTATATATTAGAATTGCATACATGATCAACTAATGAATGGTTTTGTAAAATATGAATGTGAGGCGAGATGGTGATTGAATGGATTTAAAAGTTGTGTAACAAAGCGTTTATGGAGAGTATAGTTCCGAGATAGGAGGAGAATAGTAACAGTAGCCTTATAATAATAGTAAGGGGAGCTGTAGGAACTATAAGGTAATTAGTTTATAGAGTGTTGTAGGGAAAATATATGCCGGTATTTTAGTTGAAAGAGTGCCTCGAGTGACAGAGAGAGTGATTGGCGAAGAATAAAGTGCATTTAGAAGTGGTAGAGGATGTGTATATCAAATTTTTACAGTGAAACAAATGATTAAAAAATGAGAAGAATAAATTGTATTTGGGTTTTATTGACTTGCAACAGGCGTATGACAAGATTAATAGGGAAGCTCTGTGGCAGGTGTTGAAGCGTGTTTAAGAATAAATAAGAGTTAAAAGCGATTGATTTAATATTAATATCGGGGTGAGGCAGGACTTGCTGTGTCCTTGGTTATTTAATTTGTATATGGATAATGGGGGCCAAGCCTTTGAGTACTCAGCAATTATGGGATGAGAAAACCGGGTGCTTTAAAAACTACGCTTGAAGTGTTCTTTTTTGGGGACGTGGACGGCCTAGTGGTTATAGCATCTGGTTATTGTTAACACTGCAACGCGGTGTCCAATGTTCGAATCCCGCTGATGGAGAGTAAAATCTCCTGTGACTCATTCATTTAAAATGTAGGAAGAAGGTGCTAGGAGAATGGAGAGTGCCCTGCTTATTGAATGCGGATGATTTGGCTTTGTGTGGCAAAACTGGAGAGTTTGGCAAGAGAGTGTCAGTTAAATTTGAAAGGGGTTCGAAGTAGTATTATAATAAAAATGAGATATTAAATAAGTAAAGTTATATGGTTATATATAATAAGATTGTAATTAATATAGATCGCAGTATGAACTGAGACACATTATTTTAGATGGCGAGCAAATGGACATATAAGTAATCTGTATAAAATTTAAAATATTTAGGATATATGTTGGAATGAAAGGGAACGGATGATGCATAAGTGTATGTAGGAATAAAGTTGATGTTGGGACCTAGTGCAATTAAATCCTTATTGAGGTATGATGTTAATAAGGGGTCACTCAGCAGTCTTAGAATGCTCGATAGGGTATTATAACTC
This sequence comes from Trachelipus rathkii, assembly GCA_015478945.1. NCBI lineage: Eukaryota > Metazoa > Arthropoda > Malacostraca > Isopoda > Trachelipodidae > Trachelipus > Trachelipus rathkii. Next base: position 20,212 of record JABUQX010121815.1, on the reverse strand, counting down.
GAGGGTATAATGTTGTTACCGGCTCATTATTGAAATTATAGTAAGTGAAATATATATATCGATTGCAAATGGTGTTGATAATATTGGACATAATTCTATAATAAGCGCGAGTGATTATAGGTGAGAAGTAATAAATTCGATAATATAATTGCAAGAGAATTGAACTTTGACATGTGCGTTGAGAGAGACCGAAAGAAAAAGCATTCGATATGTATGTTCAGTAAAGTGAATTGTCTGAGTGTTGTGACCAGGAATGGCGTAGATAGAAAGGTGCATAATAAGCAATAGAAATTGAGTTAAATGGATATGTAAATTTTGAAGTGGTTCCAGTAACCTCTGGTGACTGTGAAGACGCGAAACAACTTGACGGTTCCAACCCAATGTGTGGTTGAAGTTATTTCTGCATAGAGAGGTAATTTATTTGGGTTTTACTCACAAATAAGTCTCCTTTATAGGATATTTGGTTTGCTATCTGATCTGGTCACAAACTTTCAGAACACTTTGACATATATTTCTCATGATTCAATATATTTGCAAGTTAACAATAATAGACAAATATTGTGTTGAAACTTAAATAAAGGATATTGTCAACCAACAGCTGAGAGCGAGCTAATTCCACGATAACCAAATAAAATATGAACGTAAGTATGTATATAGATTAACACAAGGAATATATAACAACGATTCATATTGATAAAATAAAAAACAAATATAATTATACACAATATCAAATTACACACAGATAAGATGCGTCCCCACTGAAATAAAATTTGGTAGTTAAAGATCACTAAATATTATTATATGTGATCTTGTTAAATGTCTAGCTTATTCTTACGGAAATATTTAAAATAAAAATGTAAGTAAATGTATAGTTTTATCGACGCCTCACTTAAGATGAGAGCTCACATCTGGTACACTTAGAGTCAAATATAATGGCTTTGACACAGATCTTCTGCTGCATGAAACAATGTGACATAACTACTTTCCTATTATACACACATGTAAAATGTATTATATTATATCGGTATAGAGATTGTAACTGCAAGCCGCGCTATATAGTTATAATTTCCTTCCATGCATAAATTAGTGCTCAGTATCGCTTTCAACAAGTAGATTAAAGGTGAGTGATCGTTAATATGAGACATGGTTTGGTATGTTATTAAACCCAGTTGGAAATAATAATAATTTAAACACCAGCAAGAGCCATTTGAACGCATCACAGTATTTAACGACGCTTATAATATTCTGCATTCAAGAATAAAATAAGTAAAAAATAATAATCAATATTTTTTGAGAGATAAAGTTATGAAGAGTAAAGTAATTTTCAAAGACTAGGCCTGGAATTTATATAAAAGACCCACTAATTCATCTACCTTAACAAATTCACCTACACCAAATTAAGTCGGAGAAAATTAGATATTTAAAATGAAGCGAATCACACTTGAATAGAAATTATATATTTTATAAATACATAGAAACTAACCTTATTCTCCTTTGACCGCTTACTCTTCATGACAGAAAATATTCTTATTTTTACCTTAATATAGGTAGCTGTTTATTAAGAACATTTAGAGAAAACTATACATAATATTATCGAATTATGCAACATCCACTTAACGGCAAAAATCACCAATAAATCAATTTAAATTGATATAAGCATTACATTATATTATATATATCATAAAATCACTCATAATATTTTTGAAATATAATATTTATTTTTCGAAATATAAATATTATAATTAATAATAACAAATGCTTATTTAAGATAAAAATTAATAATGGATAAAACTTTCTCATATAATATTCGATATGTAAAGATAAAAGATACCAATATAAAATCCAAAAATAAAATAAATCAATAAATAATATAAAATATATAATGGAATAATAAATAATAAACTAATCATACACATATCAACAGAGAAATAGGCAGAAATTGACAATTAACTTGCGAGACCCAAAATAATTAATAAAATAAGGGGACTTTTGAATAAAATAATAATCTAGCAATAAAAATATAATAATATAAGTAATAATAAATAATAAATAAACAGATAATGCAGAATCAGGATAATCAAAATTTTATATTATAACCCTTTATCACAAATAAATTATATTTAATCAAATAAATATAAGAGTAAAGGAGTAATAATAATAATATAATTAAATAATAATAATAATAAATAATCTAAAATTATTTTACAATAAACCCTACATAAATAATAATAAATAATAATCAGCAAAAATAACAATAATTATCAGTACAAATTTAACACTAAAACATAATAAATGTTTGAAAGACAGTGAGATCAATTAATTTCAAATAATTACATAATAACTAATTATAAAACCCTGCGAGTAATATATTTCTAAAAAATTATCTATAGTGTATATTAGCAATGATATTAATAATTATATTATAATAATTAATTTTATTATAATCATTAATAAAATTATACTCATTTAGAAACAATAAATAAATAAAAATAATATAAATTAATTTAATTAATACCCATAAAATTAATGAATAATACATAATAATCTATTTAATTTAGAGTTACATAATGTAATTATAGTATATTTAATTATATATTAAATAATTAGATAATATATGAGATAGTATAATTCATTAAAAAAATTAATAAATTAATAAGAATAAAAAATAATAATTAGAGGTATAATAAATCTCAATATAGTATGATAATAATAAATTAATAATAATAAGTTAATGATAAAAAATAAATATAATGAATAAATAAAAATGAAAAAATCCAGAGTATAATGGATATATTCACGATTCGAGATCTAAATAGAATTAAAGATCAGTGTGAATTATACAAGAAAATTGACAAAACCATTAAACGTGACCGCAATATTTTTAAACGGTCCACGACCATAACAGGATCCTCTGTATTATTGAGAAGAGCTATATATACTATAAGCCTTAAATAAGATAACAGTTAAGCCACTAGATAACGGTCATTGATATAACACCATTCTATAAGTGGTTACTAATAATGAGTTACAAGGATATACAAGGAAATAGCTATGATACTCAAGGAAGTCACATAGAAATATTATTTAAAAATAATTGCCATAAATTATGGATAAATAATATTCTCGCAAAAGTCGAGACCGAACCGCATTATCAACCTTCCAATCAATGAGTTCAATAGAAATAAAACCCTTTGATAGTGAAATATTAAAAATAAGAGAATTAAATACAAATGGAAAAAGCACAGGAGGTCTCGAATTACGATTCTCCTAATTTGAGTAATTTATCCCACAGAAAGAGAACACATATCTTTTATAGTCTATAGAGAAAGAAAAAGATAATTAGTGTTAACTAATCAAACTTAGGTTATCTCTTGTGATATGTCTTTTGATCCCAACTACCCAGGACCACCTGAGCGAGAGAAATCATTGGTTACTGACCTCAAAGAGCACTGGCAACTGTTCGACAATTTATTTTTAATAGGGACCTATGAGTCTCTTTGATGTCATGATATAAAGATAGCAGTAGAGAAGAAAGAAGACCAAGTGACACGCAATGAGTTTACACATTTAATATCATTGGAGAAGTGATACTACGACTGTAATACTGTATACTTACATGGTGCTATTCAGAGCAAAAAATTTTTATTTTTTTACATTTTTTTCAAAAAAGGGTACAATATAAAATATAAATAATGTACCGTATCTCACCGACATTCACACTAATTAACAAAACCCAAATTGGACTTTACAAAAAAAGCCTCGTATGTTATTATTACCTTCCGACAAGGTAAAATGAGTCACCAAACAACAAATGTACGAGTCCAAGAGATATCGGGGAAAATGAAACTTAAATACGTTTTTCTTTTTATGATTGTATCATTCCCGGTCCCCAAAAAAAATGTCATCATAATAGGAATAGATAAACCCAATTGAAGGGAAAGCTATTTAATAATATAAAATCAATAGGACCATCCGACCGCAAATGCCCTAATTAGTGGCCAAATAAAGAACTTGGATACAATATATATATTTAAAAGTAATTTTTAATAATTTTTTAAAAGAGAAATGAAAAATATAAAAAAATGTTTTTCATAAAAATTCCCTTTGGTAATGATTTAAAAAATAGAAAAATATTTTAAATATAGAAAATAATTAAATATGATAATGATAGAAATTTATAAATAGATACAATATAATATATAATTAAGATATTAATATAAATATAAGAAAAATAATAGAATATATATATAATAAATTGACCCTAATAGGTTAAAATAATAATTGGTAATTTTATTAATATAAAATTGCCTTTTATATTTATACCTACGTAAAAATTACTTATAATTTATAACGGTTAAGTAAGAAATATAATATAATAAAACTATCCTATCATATAATTATGTTAATGTACTACTTTAGGGAAAAAACTTATTCACTTAGTTTACTATATATATATTATTATATATATATCAATCCATTATTCCCCTACCTATACCTATAAGCTAGCGCGTTAAACAACTAAAGAGACAAATCTTAGGCCCTTTCATCTCACCATTTCCCCTCTGTCTCTCTATAGTGAAATGGGGCCCCTTTGGACCATAATATATATAATAATATATATAATATTAATAAATATATATATATATAATATATAATATATATATTATTATATAATAATATTAATATATATATATTATATTATATGAGTATATAATATATTATATATATTATAGAATATAATAAGTAATATATATATTACTATATATATAGTATATAAATAATATATAATATATTATTATTATATAGTATATTTAATAATATTATATATATATATATATTTTATATATATATATAATATATATATAATATATATAATATATTAATTAGGACCACAAGTTACTTAACGCCACACACGGGAACGGGGAAAGCCCCTCCGGGAATGAAAAAAAAATTTTCACAGGTAAAGCCTATGAATAACAATAAATAGAGTTTTTCTAGGTCCCCCGAAATAATTTTTTTTTTTAAAACCTGTTTTCCCTAGGGGCCCCGGAAAATTTAAGGTTAGGTTTTAGGTTAAAGTTAGGTTTTTAGGTTTTAGTTTAAAGGCCAGGTTACGGTTTTAGGTTTTAGGTAGGTTTAGGTTGTTTAAGGTTTAAGGTTTTAGGTTAGTTTTAAGGTTTTAGGTTTAAGGTTTAGGTTTTAGGTTAGGTTAGGTTAGGTTTTAGGTCAAGGAAAAAAAAATTTCATTTCGCCCTAAAACATCTATTTATGTATCGAATAGAGCTACTGGTGAAAATTTGTTTTTTTTTTTTTTTGATCAGACCTCCCATTCCGTGTGGGGAATTGTAAGTTTGGCACCATAAATAATATTAAATATATATTATATATTATTAATAATATATAATATATAATATATATATATAATATTAATAATATATATATATATATAATATATATATAATATATATATATATATATATATAGATATTATATATATATATTAATATATATATTTAATATATTATATATATATAATATATATATATATAGTATATAGATAATATATTATATATATATATAAGTATAATTAGTATAATATAGTATATATATATTGTAAGTAATATATAATATATATTATTATATATATATATATTAATAATTAGTATATGGCCTGTATATGCCTATTTATCAGACTTATAACTCTTTTTTAATTGGAGAAAAATTAGATATTTGGCATAAAAAAAAGTAAATGAACATTTTTTTGGAAAGAAATTGTAAAAATGAGTATAAATTGTTTTCTTTAAAAAGGGAAAAAACATGTATAAAGACTTATTTCACTTTTTTTTGTACAAAAATTTAAATAAAATTCTCAAAAAAACATCTTTTAACATCCTACTTCTTTCTGTTCATTTATCCCCAAAATTCCACTCAAATCACCCTCTTCCCCCTCCCCCCTTCCTCCTATTCCTACGTATCAATCTAGTTTTAAATTGATATATATACACTATATATATAAATAATATATATATAATATATATTATATAATAATATATATATATTATATATATAATAAAATATAATATATATATATATATATATTATAATAAATAATATATAATAATAATATATATAATATATATATAATATATATAATACAAGAAAATATAAGATAAAGAATATTTAACTTACCTAAATTCGTGAAATATCTGTTTTCTCGGCTTTGTTTCCAAAATATTCGAAAGGAATGATGCTTTAATATTTTAACCAAACGTTTTTTTTGGGCTCATTGCCATATGTTATTTTTATTAACCACTTCCTTTCAGAATTCCAAAGAATGTCCCGACATGTTTTCATTTTTCAAAATGCTTTAAATAAAGGCAAATACACTTCAGTCTTGGGTTTGGTTGGCAAAATGGTTGTTTCCTTTAAAAGGTTTTTTTTAATTAAACTTGAGCTTTGAAAACGACCTTTCAGCTTTGTTTTGCCCAGAATGTTAAACCTGGTAAAACCGGTCCAAAAATACAACTGAAAATGCTTTTTGTAAACACAATTTTTGGTAAAAACTACCTTGCTAAGCAGCTGTTTTCTACGTATAAAAAGTTTGCTAAAACAATATACCAAACCATATTTTTTTTCCAATTTTCATTTTCCTGCAGTCATTAATGCTTTGGAAGGTTGATTAAATTGTTTTTTCATAAAAACCCGAAAAGATAAATTAATCGTATTTTTCTATACCAAGTTTTTGGTAAGCCTTTTTATTGCAAATTTTTTCATTTCGTATCTCAGCTTATTTGCTGCAAAAAGGAGCAAAGATAAAACTCATTTAACATTGCGTCAATGCTTAAATGAACGAGCCAGTTTTTTTATCTGTTCATTTCATATATATAAGAGATTTAATTTGAAAAACTCTTTATTTTTTTAAAAGGCCTTTTTAAGGGGGCACCTCCTCAAAGGGTTCCTTACAAAATACGCTACAGCCCCAATCAAAAAACTTTTAGGTGAGACGATCCTGAATCCTCAATCAAACCGGCAGCGCGACAATGATTGTGCCCAACCTTCAATGCCTCATTGGTGTGCTGACATCAAATTTGTGTCTTAGCTCACATAAGTTTAAGATTTTGCCCTTATCCCCAAATAAGGTAAGTTTTGCTTTCCTGAAAAGATCCTTGTTTAATTTTGGGACTTTGCAAAATATTTTTTTTGGAGACAAACATTTTAATATTTTCCAATAATTTTTTTAAATTTTGGGAAAAAAAATGTTAAACTCAAAAAAAATTTTTTCCACTAAAGCTGCCTTCCCTGAGGACCCAAGGGGCTTTTCGTTTCTTCACCTATTGCACTTCTTTGCTCAATAAAAATTACCGGATTGAGAATAAGAAACCTACGAATAACTCTTGAAATTGTTTTTTTTATTTGCTTTAGTAAGGGAATTCAATACACCTTGGGAATTTGACCCACCTAGTTGGGGACACATTTTTTTTAGTGTTTTTTGTGATGCATTCGTTATTTGTTTATGAAAGTTGAAATAAATATTAACTTTTTTTTTTCAGTTTTGTCATTAAAATTTTTGAAGAGCCATATAAAATATCTTTTTACAGAATCAATCAAAGAATTAAAATTTAAATTTATGAAAGCTGCACAATGAATGTAATTGACGAATTGAAACAATTTTAAATAATAGAACTAATAATCCAGTGAGTGAAAGTATAGGATATATTTTTGCTCCTCCCATCATAGCCTTACCTTCTTGCAATTTTTCTAATTTTTAAAATGTTTTTTTTTGGTTAATCTATGAAAATTTAAATTAAATTTGTTTTTTTTTTTCCAAAAGTTTTCGGCAACTGTTTTCTGTTATGTTATAAAAAACCCACAAATTTTTTCTTCAGGGGAGGGTGCAACTATTCTTAAAGGCAACAATTCCCCCAACCTTTTCTACCCCCTAAAAAGTGGGACCAATAAAATGTTGGAAATTCAGCCCCAATTTGAACCATATTAACAAACAAACCTGGGTAGCTTTTTTTTTGCCCCTCTAAAACTTGTTTTTTTCCCGGGAAGTTTTCCCGTGGACTGTAGTCCCCCATTTCTTTTCCCAGAAAGTTTCCAAAGCTGTTTGCGGCAGAAGATATATGATTTTTTTTTGACATTTTTTTTCGTAAAAAAGTTTTTTCCAGAAAAATTTTTTTTTTTTCGATGGACCTTTTTAAAGAATTTTGAAATAGCCATAGATAAGTTATTTGTGTGCGTATATTTGGTTGAAGGAAAATAGACCGATTTTTTTTGAGTTTTTGTTTGCTCAGCGTTGGCTCCAATTCCCCAAACCACTTTTTTTTTTTATTTTGAAAATGAAAAATTGGCGAAAATAAATTTTTTTTCCTGTTCGGGTAAAGTGGAAAATGAAAAAATTCAGGGGCATAATGGTAGTCGGGGAGGAGGCCACATTTTTTTTTACTTAAGATAATTTCTTTGTATAGCCGAATAGTTTTGGATGTTTGTTCTTGGAACAAATTTCAAAAAAAAAAACAATTTTGGAAAAATTTTTTTTTTAAAAAATTTTTTCTTTTGAGTATACAAAACAAATTTGATATCTAAGTAAAAAGATGCATCTCGCCCCGACCTTATTACAAATGCCCCTGAAATTTGTTTTAAGAAGTTGTAAATAAAAATAATTTCCAATTTTTCACTTTTTTCCAAAAATTCAAAATATTTTGTTTATAGGTGAAATATGGGATATTTTTTTTTAAATACTTTGTCCCCGAATCCAACATTAAATTGGGTCCAGGGCTTGGTAATAGTTTAGGCCGAGAATGCCATCTTTTCCGTTTAACTTATTTAAATTTTAAAAAAATATATAAATACCTTAAATATTTAATATTATATATAAATATAAATATATAATTAATTTATAATATTTAATTGACTGTTTATATATATATAGTTTACGTCGACATTTATATATAAAAAAATATTTTATAATTATAAATATTCACTGGCTATATGTACATTTATATAATAATAAATTGTTTGGTATTTTTTTTCATTAATTTCTTAAATATCTTACCAGTGTTGACTGTTCTCCAATTATGGGCCCCTTTAACCTGCCCGTGGGCCCCCCCGCAACCGCGGAGTCCTGCCGGGCCCGTTTAGTTACGCTATTTGCCCCCCTGCTTCCTAAGCAAATCTCACACAAACAAACCAATCTTTCCCAAACATACGGTTCAAAATTTTGGGTATTTCTGGGTATTCTTTTTCTTGCGATCTTTCCTTGAAAGTTTTAATTTCTCATACTAAATCAAATGACTGTTTACTATCGTTGAAAAACTCTTAAATATTAGAAATTGTCCATCAAATTTCTTTTTCACTTCAGATCCTTCTTCATCTCAGTTATCTGACTATGAATAACATCCGAGTGAAATAACATACAAACGAACATCTATTTTGTTATTATCAACACAAGCTTTATAACACAAAAAGCGTTGAATTCTTCGGGCTTTTTTTTTATCAACTTTTTAATACAGATGCCCACCACCACTTCAACGTGCCAGAGCCCCCTAATCAGGAAAGGGGGTGGTTTATTTTATTGTTCAAGTTTTATACTAGAAGTATTATTTTCAAAACTGCTTCATTAGCTTCATTTTTTCTGAAATTTTTTTAAATTTATTATTATTAATTATTATTATTAATATTATTATTATTATTTATTATTATTATTAGTGATTTTTTGTTCAGGAGTTTTATTATATTATTATTATTATTAATCATGGGCAAAATCACTATCAACTACTAATTCAACCATTAAAATAATTAAAATTCTAGGCAAGTCTAAAAATTAATCTCTTATCCTAATAACTATTCAACTGGTTTTTTAAGACTCATCTGACAAAAAAAAAGCTGCTTCAAAGTCCCCGTCCCGGAGCCCTCGTTTTCCGGTATTCCTCCAGATAGTATCCTCCTTCTTTTGACAAAAAAAATAATATAGAAGCCCAACTTCCGTTTTAATTTTATCATTATTGCAAAAGCCGGAAACAACTTGTTTCTTCTGAATGTTTCCATAGTCCCCGCCATTGTCTCTTTCCCTTCCCTTTAAGAAGGACCTCTTGCGAATCGAATTTTTACGCTTACGGGAATTTGCAAATTTTGGGTGGGGGATTTTTTTTTTAGATTTTTTTTTTAAAAAAATCAATTTGTGATTTTTGATTTTTTTTGAATTTTTTTTATATTTTTTTTCAGAATTCGTAACGTCAACGCCGATTAATAATAAATTTTGTAACTTTTTGCAAATAATTAATTATTTCGCGTGGACGTTTTACGAAATCCCCCAAAAAACAAAAATATCAAAAAAAATCAAAAAAAATCAGCAATATTTCCGATTTTTTTTTAAAAAAAATCCAAAAAAAAAAATCCAACCAAAAAAATCACTCCACATGTTGCTTTCCATTGGGTAAGGTTTTTGGAGGGGAAACCACATTCCCCTTTTATCAAAACCCAAATTTCCTATGAAATTTCCCAATCATAATATAATATATATATATATATTATATATATAATATATAATATATAGCTAATATATAATATAATATATATATATATATAAGTTATATATAATATATATATATATAATATATATATATATATATTATATAATATTTGTATATATATTTAAAATATATATAATTATTATAATATAAAAAATATATTATTAAATATAATATTAGAATATATATATAATATATTATATATATATAGTATACTATAATTATATATATGTATAATATATATAAATAAATATATATATATATTTATATATATATAATAGTATATATATATATATTTATATTATATACTCTAAATCATGTTTCATTACTATTATTGCTAGTACTACAACTATTACTATCATTAGTGCTAATTTTCCTTCTTCTTTTTATACATTATTTAAAGTTCTCTTATGTACAAAATATATATATATATATAATAATATATATATAATATATATAATTATCATAGTATATAAATGCAGTTATGTATATGTGTTAATTATGCTTTAGATATAACATATAAGATAAAATTTATAAACGCATATAATATATATATGTGTTATATATATATATAATATAATATAATATATATATATTATATAATATAAATATATATATTTATGTTCATTATACATTCTAGATTCATTCACAATATATATATATATACTATTTTTCACATTTTTTCACCCATGACCTCATTCTTCTACAATTCAAAACGATCAATAATAATATCCTTTCTCTTCATCCTCATATATTTTATATTTTGTAAAGGAATTCGTAACTTTCAAACAGTTCCATATTGAAGAGAGTTTTGAATATTAAAGTAACCAACCCACACGCCCAAAGAAACAAAAGAAAAATTTCGATGGAATAAATAAGGAAATTAAAACTGAAATGTAATAAATAAAGAAGAATTTCTTCCTCTTTGAATCGAACCACTACATGTTGCAAATGAGAATTATTAAAATCTTAAAATAACTGAAACGGAGATATCATCAGGGTAAGTATACAATAAAAGAAAAAAAAGAAACAAAACCATGGAAGAAGAGCAAATTTGTCAACTTGTATTCAGGGATCGAACCATAGTTTGTTGCGCAATATTAAAATAACTGTAATGCAGTACAACAAGGATAATAGTAAGAATACAATAAATAAAAAATAGACAAAACCAGGAAAGAAAGGAAACGTTATCAACCAATTCAGGTATCGAACCACCACATGTTGCGCAATATTAAAATAAATAACGTAGTAAAGCAAGCATGAGAGTAAGAATACAATAAAAAAAGAAAAGAAAAACAAAATCAGGAAAGAAAAGCACAATTATGAACTTCAATTCAGAAATCGAACCACCACATGTTGCTCAATATAAAAATAACTGTAACATAGAACAGCAAGGATAACAACAAGAATACAATAAATAAAGATAAATAAAACCAGGAAAGAAAGACAAAGTTATCAACTTCAATTCAGGTATCGAACCACCACATGTTGCGCAATATTAAAGTAACTGTAACATAGTACAGCAAGGATAACAGCAAAACAAAAAAAACAAAAAAAAAAAAAAAAAAAAAAAAAAAAAAAAAAAAAAAAAAAAAAAAACGAGAAAAGAAAAAAAGAAAGAAAAAAAAAGTTATCAACTTGAATTCCCGAAGAGTAAACTGAGAGAACAGATTAAAATTAGCAACATAGATAATTTGTAATGTAAACTGATCTATGTCGTATTCAATTTCCGAAACGAAAGAGGAATAATTTTGATCAATTGACCTCATTATAAATGATAATGAGAATTAGTAAGAATTAATGATTAAACTTTAATCAGAAGGTCGAAGAGAGGAAATTATTATTATTATTATTATTATTATTATTATTATTATTATTATTATTATTATTATTATTATTATTATTATTATTATTATTATTTTCCTTGTTGTTGTTGTTGTTGTTGTTGCTGTTGTTATTATTGTTGTTGTTGTTGTTGTTGTTGTTGTTGTTGTTGTTCTTCTTCTTCTTCTTCTTCTCTTCTTCTTCTTCTTCTTCTTCTTCTTCTTCTTCTTCTTCTTCTTCTTCTTCTTCTTCTTCTTCTTCTTCTTCTTCTTCTTCTTCTTCTTCTTCTTCTTCTTCTTCTTCGTTGTTGCTGTTTTTACTGTTGTTGCTTTTGTCCTTCTTCTTCCTTATTATTA
>JABUQX010121815.1:2500-5000 GCA_015478945.1 Trachelipus rathkii | reverse complement strand
CACCACTATATAGGCCTATCCTCTTAGCCAACCGACTATCATCCATCCTTTCCACATGACCAAACCATCTCAATGTACTTTCATTTATTCTCTCATTTACTCCTTTCTTTACACCACACAATTCCCTGATGCGTTCATTCCTTATTTTATCAATACTTCTCACACCTAACAAGCCTCTAAGATTGTCCATCTGAACACATAGCACTCTAGATCTATACCTCTTATTCCAGACCACAGTTTCACTAATATACATTAACACAAGTAAGAACATACCCTCATATAAGACACTAGCGCACTCAAGACTTAGTCCTTTTACATCCACCAACGATTTAATTGCATCAGCACCTTCCTATGATTCACAACTTTCCTACTACACTCTGCATCATCAGTTCCCTTTTCATTAAATATATATCCTAAATATTTAAACTCAGACACTTGTTCCAGTTGCTCACCATCCAACATAACTTCAAACCGAGGACTGTCCTCGCTCACAACCATAATCTTACTCTTATCTACGTTTATTTTCAAACCTTCTCCTTTACACACCCTGCCAAATCCCTCTACCAATCCTCTCAAACTCTCTTCAGATTCCATACAAAATCAAATCATCAGCATATAATAGGTATGGCACCCACCACTCTCTTCCATTCTCCATCATTCTAACACCTTTCCCTACTACCCCCATCTCTAATTCTTTCATAACCACATCCAAATACAAATTGAATAACCAATTAGACATAATACATTCCTGCCTCACTCCGCTATTAATATTAAACCAATCATTTCAACTCCATTTATTCTTACAGACGCTTCACTATCGTCATAAATACTTTTGATTCCATTCAGAAGCCTACCACCAACACCACATATCACTAACACTTGCCATAGATCTTCCCTATTAATCCTATCATACGCCTGTTGCAAATCCATAAAACCTAAATAAATACAATTTATTCTTCTTCTCTCTAATTTTCTCAATCATTTGTTTCAATGCAAAGATTTTATCCACACATCCTCTACCACTTCTAAACGCACCCTGTTCTTCAACAATCAGTCCCTCAGTCACTCGACGAACTCTTTCAACCAAAACACCAGCATATATCTTACCTACAACACTCGATAAACTAATTCCCTTATAACTCCTACAGTTACCCTTATCCCCATTACCCTTATATAAGAATACTATCACTGCTCTCCTCCAATCCCTCGGAACTATACCCTCTATAAACGCTCTGTTACACAACTTCCAAATCCACTCAATCACCATCTCGCCTCCATTCTTGATCATTTCACCAGCAATTTCATCTATACCTGCAGATTTACTTTTCTTCAACTTTCTCGCTCTACCAATTACCTCCTCCTTACTAATGACCTCATCCCAAAATACCTATTCCTTCTTGCATCATCAAACCCACACACATTCACTATCACCTCTTCATTACTGCCAATGTTATGCAGATTTTCGAAGTGTTCCTTCCACACTCTCCCTACATCCATTTCCTCAGTTACGAAAGCACCATCCCTATTAATTATTCTAAGCAGATTCCCCTTATTCTCATTTTTAACCTTTCGCCCTTCCTTCTAGAAGAGCTTCCAATTTCCATGTGTCACCATTCTTCCACCTTCCAAACTGTTCATTTACCTCTTTTTTCCTCCTACGCATGCATCTTTTAGTATTTCTTTTTTCCTCCTTATATAATTCCAAAACCTTCCTTTTGAGACCTCATCATTGGCTTTTAGTACATTTAACCACGCTTCTTTTTTATTTTTAACCCCTTACGTCACCTCTTCATTCCACCACTCACTGTTAACTTTCTTACTTCCTACTTTAGCACATCCACATACTTCTTTTTGCACTACTAACAACCGCTTCCTTAATTTGCTTCCAAATTTGTTCAGTTTCAACTTAATCACATTCAATTGATTTATTTGCAAGCAATCTTAAATACTTATCCTTATTACCTTGCTCACTTAACTTCTCACTCTTAATGCTACCCACTTCCCTCCTTATCACTTTCCTCTCCATCCAAGCCCTCACTAACTTAATTTTACATAAAACAACATAATGATCCGATAATCCCATTCCTAACCCCCTCACTGATTTAACATCCAACACATACTTCAACATCTCCTTCTTCACCAGCACAAAATCAATCATACTTTTCTATTCGATATCATCTCTACCTACACCAACTCTAGTATACTTATGAATACCCTTGTGTTTAAAGAAAGTATTACTTACACACATACCTCTCTCCTCACAGAAATTAATCATCTTTCTACCATTCTTATTTTCTCTAGACACCCCAAAGCCACCTGTTATACCATCCCTTTTTTGATCACCTATTCACCCGCATTTAGGTCACCCAACACAATCAATCTAAAGCTCCTACTCACCCCAACCAAAACATCATTCAGATTATCCAAGAAAATGGCACTCTCTTCAACATTTCCCTCAGATGGACCATATGTCACAAACAAACAAATTTAACCATTAGAA
>JABUQX010121814.1:0-29278 GCA_015478945.1 Trachelipus rathkii | reverse complement strand
ATTGGCCCTTGTTCAGTCAATTTAAGGTGTTTAACCGTTTTCGCATTTATCGTGAAACAACTTTTCTAGTGCTGTACTTACTTCCTTATATATATATATATATATATATATATATATATATATATATATATATATATACCCATTTTACTTATGGTATGTATGGTTCCAGTGCCTAATAGTTCGCCTTTCTGTTATGTGTTCATATCCACTCATCCTCCAGGCAACATATCTATACACATATCCACACCCCTCTTCTAAACAACATCTTACAGACTATCCCTTATACCCATACGTGTAGGGAGAAAAAAATTGCCCCACATCGTATGTCCTGCGTGTCGTAAGCGACTAAGGGGCGGTAGCCCGATTAGGTTGGCTGCCTCACTACCACTTATCTTACTCGGAGAGAAGGTCGCGTCATAGAACCAGAGGTGATTGCTCGCTGTGGCTGAAACAAGATTGAAGGAAACGGTGAAAATGAGTGGTGTGGTGTGAAATGTGTTTTGTGTTGCTGTGGAAAATGAGAGGGGATAGAAGAATTTCTGATGAGTGAGTTGTGGTAGAGAGGCTATGGTAGATTTTGTGTGGGTGAGTACTAGAAGTCTAAAGTTAATAAGTTTGAAAAGGTCAAAATTGTGTGGTTGCGACATATGATCCATCTGAGAGTAATGTTGAAAAAGAGTACGATTTCCTGGGATAATCTGAATGATATTTTGGATGGGAATAGGGAGATTCGGGTTCATTTGCCACATGTCTGCCCATTCAAGGATTTTTGCAGTTGTCACCACCACTCACCCAGGCAGAGCCCATTCAGGAGGGGTGTGGCCTGCTCTCAGGGTTTCACCTCGGCACTAAAATTACATATGAGCACAGGCGCAGGCTTTAAAGTGAGGTGATTAGAAATACAGAAGATGGAGTTACCAATGTCAACACAATACTAGTGCGCAAATACAGCACCTATTGTGCTACAAGAACGTCGTAAAGGTGGTGGTACTTGAAGTGATAAGTTCCTCGAGCACCTGCCGCTGCGGTGCCTATAGGATAGAGATAAAACACCAACACATCGCCTGGCAAGAGATAGAGGGTCAAGTGAACTGGAAGTACAGAACAGTTTATAATCACTTTTTGCGTTGACTCGACCTGTCCAAAAGCCGGGTGAAACCAGAGCCCCCCCCTCCAGATATGAGAGCGGTACTCCATACATGGGCGGATGAAACCTTTGTATAGCTGGAACTGAGAAGAGGAAAAAGAGTCTCACAGTCTAAACAGAACTTCCAGTTTTTTGAGGCCGCCCTACCAACCGTTGTGATGTGAGGTTTCCAAGACATTTTTGTTCATGTTAAAAGGCCAAAGATGTTTTATATTGTCGGCAAGGAGAGCGACAGAACCGTCGAAAGAACAGGAAAGTTAGAAGGTATTTTTGAGAGGGAGATTGTAAGGATTGGGTTTTAAAAATTGAATTTCTAAAGTTATTTCTATCCATCAGCGAGAATAAAATCGGGGAAAGATTAAGACAGAGACAATTCCAAGAAGTACCAAAGTGGGAGTAAATTATTTATGAGTTAAGGAATGAAGAGGGTTGAGTCTTCGAATACAGTGGATAGAGTTAGGGTGCAGAGTGAAGATCATTAATGAAAAGTAGGAATAAAGTAGGAGAAAAGACAGAAACCTGAGGAACACTATTGACAGAAAAAGAAGAAGAAGTCCCTCCATCAGCAACAGTCGATATTGAGCGATTTGAAAGCCCCAGACACTAAGTAAGCAAAAAGAGAGGAGGCTTCAAGGAGGGAGAGCTTGGAGAGCAGTGGACACATGCCATACTCGGTCAAATGCTTTGGATATGTCAGGCGCCACCACCCAGAGTCTCCCCATTAGTTCTAGGAGGCAGAAAACCATAATTGGAGTTGGAGTAGGATGTATATGTCGCCAGTGAGCTTCGTGCAGCAAGGCCGTACTGGCGATCGAATGAAATTTCCAGATGATCTAAGAAGTGAGTTGAAGAGGGTTTCAAAGATCTTAGATAGAATACAGAGTGGGCTACAGGGCGATAGTTAGAGAAGGATCCAGAGCCCGGCTTCGCACTTCGGAATAGGTTGGACATGTGAAAGGTTCCAACACTGAGGGAGGGAGTGCTAGTATTGAGACATAAGAATATGGTTGAGCGAGGCTGAAGGGTGTTCTTTTCAGTTGGAGAATTAGTAACACAATGATCAGATCGAATAAGAGGAAGAAGCAGATTTAAAGGATTGCTAAGAGATGAAGATTTGTCAGTAGGAGATCCAAGGAGGTTAGCACTTTCCTCTGATGAAAGCCAGCTTTGCTCATTGAAGAGTATATCCCTGCAACGAGTTCTAGCTGAATGAAAATTAGCCGAGGTGATAGGAGAGGCTGGAATTTTCTACACCCGATAGACTTTATCTACAACCTGATTGGCAGAGAATAGCACTGATCAGATATGGATTATGAGGAAAGAAAGATTTAGTTTTTAGAAGGAATGAATGAGGAAAGAAAATTTAGCTGAAGAAGGAATGAACCTGCTCATCCCATCGCGATTACGCTCCCTTCATATCTTTTAAATCTTTATACATCCATCTTTATTCCTTATTAAGGTAGCCAATTTACTATCATCTGCAAAGCTTGGAAACCTTACATTTTAAGAAAGTCTGGTCTAAATAATTTATACATGTATGAGGAACAACCACTTGACTAAGAAATCGTTACGGACCACAACCATGTCTCCTCATTTCCATTAAATACTTTTCATTTTCATTGATTAACTATTATTATTAATATTATGTATTATTAATATTATTATTATTATTATTAATATTAATATTATTATTATTATTATATTATTATTATTATTATTATTATTATTATTATTATTATTATTATTATTATTATTATTATTATTATTATTATTATTATTATTATTATTATTATTATTATAATTATTATTGTGTGTGTGTGTGTGTGTGTGTGTGTGTGTGTATTATTATTATTATTATTATTATTATTATTGAGACTTAAGGAATCAAAATTTTGATCAGCTAAAATAATTGCGGGATTACAAACCCCCTGACCACTCCTGTCTATGACCTTATATATATATATATATATATATATATATATATATGCTATATATATATATATATATATATATATATATATATGCTACTATATACCTATTCATATATGCTAACTACTATAACTCTTAATATATATATATATATATATATATATCTTTCTACCTACTATATATATATATACCTCTTCTTATTATAAATGATAAATTATTTTAAATAATGGAAATTTTTAAAATATACTTTTTCAATTAATCGTCATCGTCAAAAATTCTTAATCGTCCCATCACTAATATTATATATATATATATATATATATATATATATATATATATATTCTATATATATATATATATATATATATATATATATATATATATACCTATATATATATATATATATATATACTTTGCTGTATATATATATATATAACTATATATAACAACTAAATAACATAATAATATATAATATATATATATATATATATAACAGCATAATAACTGCTATATATTATTCTGACATGGACTTTTCCAGCTGTTTTGTACTAATTCAAGGGCGCTGATTCCAAATCTGATCTCATATTTGATCTATCACATCCCATTTCTATGCAATTGACAAACTCCATTTTCAGGAATTTTACCCGAAATTAACACTGTCACTGATGATTGCAAGTTGTTGAGAGTCAGTGACTGCTTTAGTGATAAAAGATGGAGTTGTATTTGGACAATAGTGTGTTTATTACTATCATTTTATGTACATTTCACAATTTATTACATTATTACATATTACAATCATTTTATGTACATATCACAATTTATGTAATATTTTTCATTTGCAGGTTGTGATCTAATAATGGCTACAACATTCGAAAGAAAGAGATGCCGTAATGACATAGACATCTTCTGCTACATCTATGGGAGCTTCACTTTACAGGATCAAAAGCGCAACATTAATACCTTTGTTAAGATGGCGTATTTGTCTACTTTAAAGTAGGACTGGGAGACCACGACAAATATTGGGCTCCTCACAAAGTGTGCAAAACGTTTGTTAAAACTTTGCGATCATGATCTAAAGGAAAGAATGCTAAGCTGAGATTTGGTGTGCCAATGGTTTGGAGAAAACCAACAAACCATTTGGATGACTGCTACTTCTGCCTTGTCAATGTAAAAGGTTTCAATAAGACAAACAAACACCACTTACAATACCCAAATATCCCATCTGCCAGACGACCAGTTGAACACTGGGAGGAAATATCTACACCTGTAGTTACTGAGCTATCAGAGATTGATGTTGAAAATATCAGTAAACTTACCTTCTACAGATGATGAGGATGATGCTCTGACCGAATATACTCCCATCTATTGCAGATTCTGACACAATTGCTATGTTTAGTCAGCCTGAATTGAACGATCTGGTAAGAGATTTGTATTTGCCAAAGCAGTCTGCTTAATTGTTGGCTTCCAGGCTGAAAGAGAAAGTAATTCTCAGACCTGGCACTTGTGTCTCCTTTTATCGTAATAGAGAAGCAGCTCTGCGAAAGTACTTCCATTCAGATGGTCAACTTGTTTATTAGAATGATGTTGAAGGGATCCTCCTCAATATGTAACTGCTCGCTTATGATTCAAGTGAATGGAGACTTTATTGACTAGTAAAAAAGTTTGAAATGTGTGTTACTGCACAACAAATATATATGGGCCAATCCCTATAGGACACTCTGTACAAATAAAAGAAAAGTATGCCAACATCAAGAAAATTCTCGATAGATTGCAAATATATATGGGCCAATCCCTATAGGACACTCTGTACAAATAAAAGAAAAGTATGCCAACATCAAGAAAATTCTCGTGGATGGTTAATTTGTGTGGATTTGAAAATGATTAATTTTCTGCAGAGCATCAAGTAGGTTACACCAAATATCCTTGTTTCCTGTGCTACTGGGACAGTAGGGCTACATTAGAACACTAGGTGACAAAGATCTGGCCACCAAGAATCAGTTTGACGCCTGGTGACAAGAACATCAAGAATGAGCCTCTGGTTGATAGGAATAAAATGTATTTCCCCACTGCACATTAAACTTGGGTTAATGAAGCAATTCGTCAAAGCTTTTGATCACACTGGAGACTGCTTCAGCTATATTTTTCAATCTTTCCAAGTCTCAGTGCCGAGAAGAAAAAGGCAGGAATATTTGATGGTCCTCAAATAAGAAAATTCATTAGTGATCCACACTTTGTTACAGCAAACAACATTGACTGCAGCAAAGGCTAGAGCTTGGAACGCATTCTCTGATGTGGAACGGAATTTCCTTGGGAACAGGAAAGCAGACAACTACTGAGAGATTGTGGAGGAGCTGCTCTTGAGTTTCCAAGCACTTGGATGTAGAATGAGCATAAATGTTCACTACTTACATATCCACTTGGACGACCTACCAGAAAACTATATCACGTGAGTGAAGAACAAGGCGAACGCTTTCATCAAGTCATTTAATTTATGGAAGAACGCTACCAAGGCCTATAGGACACCAACATAATGGCAGATTACTGCTGGTCCTTGATGAGAGGCATTCCACAAGCTGTACGTCGAAGATCGTCAAGAAAGAGGTCGTTTATGCAAATGTAACATCAAGGAACTCATGTTTATCCTTGCCATTAAATAGCTTCTTTTAAAACTTGCAACCCCACCATGTTTCATATGTACGCAACACTTTCAATATCAATAAATCCAATTCGCTTTCAGATCACAAATTTAAAAGCTAATTTACCATCTTTAACAATTCGATTCTACCAACTGATTAACTTTTGTTCCCATGGTTGCACTTGCAAAATCAATCGTTTAAAATTTCTTTCATATTCAAAGTAAATTGACGAGAATTTAAAAAGATAGTATTACTTACACAAACACTATCAAAAACCTTCGCAGCGTTCAGACGAACCCCTTACGAAAAACTCCTCTATAACAAGCACATTAAACTGCCTTTTATTCTTTACACGCAGTCTTAGTGTAGACCATATACAGCCACTTTCAAACTCTCCTGAACTTAATAATGAACCCAAAACATGCTTTCAGAAACGAAGACTTTGTATCCTGAAAACTATACTCATTGAAAAAAGATAACGCAAATCATGAATAGTTACAGAAAATTTATCATTCATCAACATTGGCAATAATTGCATAGCAGCACAAGTATAAAACCAACTTTTCGGTTAAATAGATTCCCAAAGTCATTCCTATATTTATCACTATGGCCCATAAACAAGTGTGACAAGGCCAACTTAATAACTGATAAAGTACAAAATACAACAACATTCCATGTTCCTGAAAGAATACCTTTACTTGGTTCTCATTACCCTAAATGGTAACGCAAGCACCAATTATAACTTACCATTTCATTTGTGCCAGAATTGTGGCAAAAAAATTTATCTAGAGGGAAAACGATTAATTTCATCCGGAGCGAGTAAAAATCTTCTTTGAACTTGCTTCCGGGAAAAAATACATAGCCTCCTTTCTTTGTAGTTTCTATAATCTATTCAAAACAGTTTTAGATTATACATCGATATACTTTACAAATCCTATAGTATTCTCCCTTTCATTCTCAAAAACTTCATTAAATTTTATAATTCATAATGACACAAAGACTCGCCTATTCAAAAATGTTTTCCCAACCAAAAAACAACTCCATAAATACCATCATCATCGTTTCCACCTTTACCTAAAACCATCTGTACACATTTTCGCAATGACGATTTCTAGGTCTTCTTATCTTCTGGCAGGCTCGGACCAAAAGGCAGGATGACATCAGACAAAGAGCTATGCACTACAGCAAATCAACAAGCTTATGTCAAAAAATTTAATGCAAGAACCTGCTATGATTCAGTTTCTCTTCTAAAATCGCTCTCACAGCCTTCTCTTTATTAACCACTCCAAAATTTGAACTTCATGTAATTGACGTAACCCTCGACGCACTATTTTCTTGGCCATGCTTTCAAAAACCCGCAGCCGGTTACCCACTATGAAACGTTTTGAAAGCACGCCTAAGCAATAAATGAATCTCCTTAACCTCTAAATTCGTCTTTGGCTATGTTTGCAATGGCCCCCTTGAATTCAGCAAAGGCCTTTCTAAGTCTTGAGAAACCCATTTCTGTAATTATATACTATATAATATATATATAATATATATATTATAATATATATATATAATATACTAATAATATAATATAATATATATAGTATATACATGTTGTATCATAAATTATTGTATACATCGTCGCTGTACCTCACCGTATATTATTTATATATCTATATATATATATATTTATATATATATTATATATATATATATATATATATATATATATATATATATATTATATATATATTATTCTATATATATTAAGCTTCAGTACTATATAGCACTAATGCTCTTTATAATCTTTTATTGTAATTATAAAAGCTAGAACTCATGTGGACGGGAAAAAGCTTATTCATGATTTAAGCAGTAGAAACAAAGCATCTACTTGAAATCGTTGATTTATTTTATGTACGGGTAAATATTGCCCCCAAATCTTATAAGATCAGCACAGTGAATAACTATTTTCTAATTCTTTATATTTTTTATATTTATTTCAAATATGAACACAGACCATAGGACGTCTGTGTGCTCCTACCCCGATTTTATCTGCGAGGACACCCTCGCAGAATAGGAAGGGACGCCAGTGAGGCCAACGGACATCCAGGGCCACGTCTAGCAACGTGTCCAGGGCCCATGGGACCCATGGCTCCCCGTACAACTAACACTCACTTATCGTATATAAACTGAAGTGTAATCTTAATGTTATAATTAATGCTTCCTATATCAACCTCCTTGTCAGCAGTGTCAGGTTGCTAGCCGCACTATGGAAAATACATCAGCTACGTGAAATAATTGAAGGAATGACCATTATATACACTCTTAGCGATGTGAGAAATGGTGAATCAAGATCCTAGCCACAGTACAGTCCGCATGCACCTATAAGCACTCGCCCCTCCTGTAGCAGAAATCGTTCTTCAATAACACTACTATGTGCGTACCCAATTCGTAGTATTACCGCAAAATTCGTCATTCGACAGGGTCAGTTGGCCCAGTCCCGATGATTTTCAATACTATTACAAAATCAAATGCAACACATTCCTATTACCGACTATGTTCACTCTCATTCCTGTCCGAGCTAAGAACGGCAATAACAAGAAAGATACATTTAATAAACTGCCAACACTAGCCATCAAAACATCTCTTTAACTCATACCACCTTCCTTTTATTAATTATTGTACTCGAGAGGTAAGGAAGTATAATTCTGTGGCCAATTAATTATAACCTCTTTCTACTCGCCAGTATATATATATATATATATATATATATATAATATATATATATATATATATATATAATATTATTATATTATAATATATTATATATATATTATATATATCATATATATCGTACCACTGATATAATATATAGTAATATACTATATACCTATATATATATATAATATATATATATATATCTATATATATACTTATATATATATATATATATATATATATATATATATATATATATATATATATATATATATATATATATATATGTATATTATATATAATTAAATATATATATATATAATATATATATAATATAGATATATATATATATATATAATTCTATACTAGACATCATGAATATGAGATACTATACTATATATATAAAATACTATACATTATATATAATTACTATTATATAACTTACTTATAACTTCTCATAACACTATCACTATATATATATATATATATACCTCCATATTATACTCGTATATAGTGCTTCAATAATATATAACCCTCTATATCTATACTACTACTAATCAGTACAACTACTATTCTCATAGAACGCGATTCGACTGACTATTATGCCTCTATATATATAACTTAATAAATACCAAACTCATACACTGTAGTACCATAACCTCGAACTACGATATAGTTTCGGTAGTATACTTCCTGTTAAAGATGCTTAGCTACAGCGATAACAGATACTATATACAACATTAAAACCAAGTAAATCTCCAGCTTGAATGTGAACATAGTTGGACAAACTAGACAACAAATCTGGTGCAGCAAATGGCGATAGGAAGTCCATATTAGTGTTTAGCAGTGCACAGTAAAGAAGTCAATGTGGATGTGCTTAAGTTAGGAGTTAAGAATGTTAACAGTGAATGGTGGAATGAAGAGGTGAGAGCAAGCGGTTAAAGTTAAAAAAGAAGCGTGGTGAGTACTAAAAGCAAATGATGAGTTTCAAAAAGAAAGATGCTTGGATTATATAAAGAGAAAACAGAGAGACAATACTAAAGGCTGCCATTACGTAGCCGAGAAAAGAAGCAGCGTCAAATGAACAGTTTGGCAAGCGGAGGCATGTACATGCGGGACTTACCAAAGGCCCATAGTACCAGTCAGTACACTCTCTCTGCGAACGAGGCAAAGCGGGACGACAGTGTTAAGAGATGAAATAAGGGGAAACCTGCCTAGAATTAATGAATTAGGGATGGTGCTTTTGAAACTTGATTGAAATGGTTGAGAGGAGGTTTTGAGACCCGAATCCTTCAAATTGATAATAATTGGCAAGATCTTGGCACCCAAAAGGCATTCTGTCAAAACTATAGACCTGAATTCAGGAAGGAATAGGTATTTTGCCGACATCGAGGTTATTAGCCTCAGGAGAGACGGTACATGGGTAAGTGAGAAAAGCTTGGAAAAATTCGGTAAATCTGCAGCGTAAGATGAAATTTACTGTTGAAAGATCAACGAACGGAGCAGGATTCGGTGAGTTGATGTGGAATTGGAGTGGTGTAATAATAAGCGTTCATATACGTCGGCATATAGTTCCAATGGATTGGAAGAGCTGTAATAGTACCCTTATATAAGGGTAAGGAGATAATGGTAACTGAAATTATAGCGGAATAAGTTTATTGAGTTATAGGAAGATACACTCAGTGCTGGTATCTTCGGCTCAAAAGAAGTGCGTCGGAGTGACTGAAGGACTGATTGGTGAAAACAAGGTGCG
Source organism: Trachelipus rathkii (assembly GCA_015478945.1). NCBI lineage: Eukaryota > Metazoa > Arthropoda > Malacostraca > Isopoda > Trachelipodidae > Trachelipus > Trachelipus rathkii. Next base: position 19,107 of record JABUQX010121814.1, on the reverse strand, counting down.
GTTAGGAGTGGTAGAGGATGTGTGGATCAAAATCTTTACATTGAAACAAATGATGGTCTGACCGAAAATGAAGCGAAGAAAAAGAATAAATCGCATTTTAGGTTTTATGGATTTTGCAACAGGCATATGAATAGCGTTAAATAGGGAAGCTCCTATGGCAGGTGTTAGTCATATATTGTGTTGGTGGGTGGTAGGTTACTGAATGGAATCAAAAGTATGTATGAGGCATAAGTGAGCGTGTTCTCCCCCGACCCCCCCCCTCCACTGAGAATTACAATTGGTGTCAAAGGTTGATGTTAGTATTAATAGCGAGTGAACAGGGGTGGGTATGTTTCCTTGGTTATTCCATTTGTTGTATAGGGATGGGTTATGAAAGAATTAGAGGTGGTGGTGCAGGAAAGTGACTGAATGATGTGAGCAATGGAGATGAGTGGAGCGGGTGCCCTATTCTGATTATATGCGGATATTTGCTCCTGTGTGGTGAATCTGAAGAGAGTTTGAGAAGATTGTAGAGAGATTTGGCAGGGGTATGTAAAAGGAGGGGCCTGAAATAACGTAGATAAGAGTTAAGGTTATGGTTGTGAGGTGAGGATAGCCCTCAGTGTGAAGTTATGTTAGGATGGTGAGCAGCTGGAACAATGTGTCTGAGTTTAAATATTTGGGTTATGTGTGGCCATGAGGAAGGGACTATGGATGACCTGCAGAGTGATAGTAGGAAAGCGGCTGGTGCAATAAATCGTTGCGTGAATGTAAAAGGCACTTAAAATCTGCGAACGTGCGCTTAAGGTCATTTGCATTGAGGGTATTTGTTAACTGTGTTATTGTATAGCTAGCGAGACTATGGTCTGGATAAGAAGTATAGATCTCAAAGTTCAATGTGTTCAGAAATAATAATCTTAGGGGGCGTGCTAGGGGTCGAGAAGGAATTGATAAATGAGAATTGAAACATATTAGAGGTGTGTAGGTGTGAAGAAAGGGCTGTTAACCGAATGCGTAGATATCAATTAAAGAATAGCAATCATGTTGAGACTGGCCTTTCTGATTCCATGGTAAAGGAAGGCATAATGTAACTCGGGTTGGTTAAGCGGATTATAGTGGTGAGTGGTGGGAACCGACCGGTTTGGGGGAGGACCGAACAAAAACCAAGTGGAAATTGAGTCAGTAAAGGGAATGTTATTGCCAGAGGAGAAGAAAGGTTCATGATAGGAGAGAATGGCGGGGTGGTAAGGTCGGCCATTGGTTGTGCCCACTTGGTGGGCGGGATGAACCCTTACACTTTTGACGACTTACCACTCAGTGTGGCAGTCCGCTCGCGGTTCAATGGAACTCAGAGGGTGGGATTTTCTGATTGCGCACACGCTTATAACACACTGTCTTCTTTAACAATGAATGATACAGGATGGGACGAGACTGGTAAGGATGGGTATCTGTTTAGACATTTGTCATGTCTCCTACTGCTTTTCTTTTCCGATGCTTGTTAGCGCACCTTACTCCAATCTTGGGGAGAGAAGGTAGGTAAGAATTAGAGAAGATATATATAATATTTATCATATTATTATAGTACATCGATAACTCATTCTGCTCATATGTCACCGCTCGCTCCCTAGCAGATGCGTAAGTACTTCCGACACTGAAACCCCGCGCTCGTTCAATCTGACATCTTACTACCACGCACTTTCTACCACTACGACATATTATATATATATATATATATAGTATATAATTATATAATATATATATTATACTAATATAATATACTTATATTATATATACCAAAATAACCCCGACTAAGGGGGTATGATTTCGTTGTGGTGTTCCTGTAAACTTGGACATTTATAGTGATAAGAACCATACTGCGCGCCCTGCCCACCCTCTCATCTCAAGTGCGGCTGGGGGGCGGATTTTGTGCATCCCTCCAACCCCAGCACTAGTATGTGACCTTGTTTACATATGTAATCTCTTTTAATCCTTCTTTCTTTCCTCTTCATTTTCTCCTATTAAGTTATCTTCTATCTCTTTCAAATCCTTTTCCTCCACCACACTTTCTTATCTATAGTTGCTGGTAGATGGGTTTGGTAACAGCTAATACTTATTTATTTTACCCTACAAATGCTCATGCTATTGCTCAGAATTCCCAGTGCATGTTTTGAGTAACCCTACCTCAGTGATGGGATATAATATATATATTATATCATAGTATATATATATATAATTATATAGATATATATATTTATATATTATTTTATATATACGTATATATTAAGTATAGTATTCTATATATCCTATAACAGTGCCTCGTGGACGTCTGAGGTGACTCTCCGACTTCATATTTGCCGACTGAGGGGACACTTGCGGTTTCAATTCCTCCGCCGGTAGCATTTGCAGTCGTTCTATCTTATCGGTTTTATGGGCTCAAAGATTAAAACGGTAGGTTGGCTGCGAGACATTGGTTGGGACCAGGGTTTGGAGTTATCCGGCCCTTAAAGGGATCGGATTTCCTGTTAAAGATCCACCACCGTATTACCACTACTATGGAGTAAGGAGGATTAAGCATACGGTTATGAAAGGAAGTCTACTATTATCTTATATCCCAGATACTATATATATTAAAAATTACTTATTAATCAGCTAGTATATATATAATAATATAGGTATAAGGAAATATATATATGAGTGCTAATAGTAATATATATATACTTATATTGTATACTATATATATGATAATTATAATATTGAGATATAAACATGTTTATAATGGCTTAAGTACTATATAATATAGGATAAAAAATGTATATTAGTGTAATAATAGTGATTTAAAATACAATTAATTAAATCAAATAATATTTATACCTTTATATTATATATATATATAATTATATAATTAAATGTAGCGCACAGAATTCTCACATTATAATTATGAACTTCGCCCTTTTTGTTGGCTGTGTCTTAGATTGGTGCTGGATGTAAGTTGTCCTTCACATCTTGAAAAAGTGCTCTGTCACTTTTGGTAGGTTTTTCTCATTGTCTTCAGACCAATGGATCCGTAGTTACTGTTCACTCACGGAATACCTGAGTGTGTTGAGATTTGCGAGATGTCCGTGTATACAAAGTGATTCAGCTTCTATTGGTAATACGCTTTCCTCGTTTCATACACGCTCCACCTTATTGTTAGAGAAGAGTGTCTGTGTAGAGTAGTTTTCATATTTGTGAAAGTTACGAAGTATATTCTTTTCGCCAGGGCTTTAATCTTAGGCCAGTAGAGGCGAAAATTCCGAATAATCTAAACTTGAGACAGCAGAACAGGATGGTACCCCCACTAAGGTTGGAGGAGGGAGTTTTTTGCTTTTCGCGCTACTTAACCTATCTCTGAACTCATCGCAACATTAGAAAACAGAATTAATTCGCAGTGTTATTTAAAACCTAATTTTCGGGCTCTCAGTATCTGGTGACTCACGACGTTGGAGTTTGGCTACTACTCTCACCACACAATATCGACGGTTCAATATTACTGGTCGACCTCTGTGAAGATTACCAGTTATACGTCGTCTTATCCAGGGTCACCTTTAGAGTCTCAAGAAATTAGGAAAAACAATTGTCATGAGACTGTTTGGGCAGGATATTATTGAGTACCTGTAAATCCCCTTATTCGTCCTAAGTGAGATTGTACCTAGAGTCCTCGTATAAACTCTGGACAGCGTAAGTTCCAGTGTTATTACTGTATAGATTACCGTGGAAATTAAATAGTGTTACTAAGGACAAGATTCGTTCCTTTACCTAACCTTAATCTTAGATACCACTCAACGCATCCTATGGTATAATATGTATCGGTAAATAATTATAATTTACCAACAATGATCCTGTCCTTCGTTATTTTCTCAGAGTGGCTCATGAAACCCGCAAAGTGTGTCGCTGAAAACAACTGCTTCTCTTGATCCATCTCCGCTCTCTCGCCCCAGTAGTGTGAGTATTATTAGATCAGTGCCCCTTGGTGTAAAATGGTCCAGCACACATTCAACATGGATAATTGATCTGCTCGCGCGCTCTTTAGAGGAATTACCATGGTCCAAGTGTTATTGAAGGATACTTAGCATGGAAATATTATTATCCTCAGTTATGCTATCGATTCTCGCAGGATCATCTAGTTACTTGGATCTGTCCTTGCTGCATTACGAGAAATACAATGGGCTGTATAACATTAAACCCAGTATAAACCAGGCTTTTGCCGTACTTGAGGTTGGCGTTCTCTTCCCTTTATTGTCACACAATTATCATCACAGACTGGTTTATACTCTCCGCCTCTCAGCAACTTCTACTCAAAGGGCGTATAGAATTTCCCGTCCGACTTCGGTGAAAACAATTACTCGCCAGTTTCTGGGTAATGGTACATGTTTTATAGGCGAAGATAATTCCCAACTGTTTCTCAAAACTCTACATGTAAGGCCTTTTTATCATTGCCAGACTGGTGGTAGATCCATTAAATGGACGCCAGAGTGTCAGCAGGCCTTTGATCAACTTAAGGAGGCCTTAGTAAATCCTCCCACATTGTTAGGGTTCCCCGATTATAGTCCAGAGGTTTCTCCCATGGAGCTTGTAGATGGCTTTCAGACCTCGGGGCTTTTTGGTGCTTGCCCTTTCTCAATCCAAGACGGAGAACTGCCACCAATTTCTGCTTTTATTTCTATGACCTTCAATGGGGCTCAGAGAGAAATTATGGAGTGATTGATAAAAACTAATTGCTTTGCGTTGGGCTGTCAAATCCCTTAAGACCTTTCCTCCGTGGTATAAAATTCATCCTATACTATACCGACCATATGCCACATCATCTAATTTACAAATTAATGAGTCTGGTGATAGGAGTAGGTTCGCTAGAACTATGCGAAGAGCTCTCATGAATAGGACTTTTGACTAATACGTCATATATCGGCCCAAAAATATAGTTTGCCGATGCTCTTCCCGATCCCCCGTAAATGATAATATAGAGGAACCCGCCGAAAATACTTCTTTGGATTTCATTCCTCCTGGGTTCTTTCCGATAGAAATTCAGCGGAGGAGGAGACTCGTTATATAAATGTTTTTCTCTTTACTTAGTATGGATAATTTCGGTCTCAGAGGGACATTTAGAGAGTACAAGAGATGTCCTTTCGCACGAGTTACTTAGAAGCATCCATGTAAATATAAACATTCAAAGGTCAGTTCGTTCAGACAAAAAGACTCCGCATTATTAAAACTTTTCGGTCAATATTGCCAATACCAGAAGTTTAATTTACTGCTTTTACGGATGTCTTTTAAAGTAACGATTCACATAACTTATTATGCCCTCCTAATAAAAACCTTTAATATATTGGAAATAAACGTTGGTGGTGGTGATACCCTGTTTATTAAATGCTTTAGCCGGGGATTCTTCACATATAACTAATCTCGCTAATCCTTACTCTAGTAGTGAATTAAACTTCATGTCGACTCCCATTGCGAGTATGTATCTCTTCATAAGAAGGACCAGTCTTTTATAACCTTGTCTCGGGGTTATAAAATGACACACTTGTGTCCTGATACGAAGTAAATAAGCCTGGAGAATAAAAGTTGGCTTTGCTTCATCTGTTTAGAAAATGAAACTTCTGTCGTTCCCTTCCTGACTGGAACGTAAATTTAAATTACTTGACCAATCAAACTTATCAGTACATAGTTCTGATAAATTATCTGAAAAAAAAAATCTTATTCCTATCTTTCTTAATCTTAAGTATTACTTCCTTCTGAACTATTGTTCTATAACATCTTCATCTATCGAAGCTGTTTTGAATGTTTGCTTTCTAGTGTGCCTGATCGTCAAACACTTTAACTTAGGTGACGAAAAAACCCTCCTGGTGTACCTGATTCTTGTAAAATTGATCTTTGTGTGTCTGGATTCTTCTTGTATGCTTGCAGACTAAAAATTAAAACTATAAACTAAAAAAAATCAAAAAAGTCTTGTGTAATAGAATTCCTCACGTTATTTAACCAATGGTTAAATACGCATAATGTATAAATATATACTGTCTAGTATATATTTATCAAAACCAATGCATATAATTATGTATAGAGTCATCGAAAACGCTACCTCACAAACTGATATAATTTATATAATAATATATATACTACTCTCTATATATATATATATATATATATTATGAGCATGGTATTATATATATGTACCTATTGTACATATAATAGTTATTACCTCAGTTCCTTGTCTCTCCACAACTCGACACCGGTCATTATGGACAGGTTGCTGGGCCGGAGGGAGCTCAAACTTTTATTTTATACAGATTATGTTCCCGGTTCCTTGAAGGCGATGTAATCCGAATGTTCTGCTGATCAATCTATAACTTGGATGAGTAAGACTCTTCCTCTTCTCTTCTAAATTATAATGGGCCAACTGGGTGATTTCATAAGTATAACAAGAAAAATAGAAAGAATCAGGAAAAAGACTTCCTAGATTGTTTCTCATTTTCGAAAATATAAAAATATAACTATGGTGTCAAAAAATTGGTCCATTATTTCATATTGAGGTGGTGTTGTTTTTCGATGAACAACCATGAACTTTCCAAGCAATTATTTTCATGCGTATCTCTATAATTTTTAACAATTACAAATTTTAAATACTATAGCTCAATGCCTGTTCTTTTTTTCCTTTATTTTTATTTAGTCGATTTCTCAATAATTAATTTGTTACTTTATGGGATTTCTACATCCTGTTTACTTGATTTAGGTGAAGGTGAAAATGACTTAGTTTACTCTACGTCATTTTTTTCGCTTCCAGACAGTTTATGAATCCTTATTTATGATTGAAACATTAATAATCTTTAGACTAGTCATAATATGGCTCATGTTTTTTTTTATTAATTGGAAATCCTCCAAGACTCAATAACTGCCGGATATTTTGATGTTTTTCAGGATTGACTCTCATAGTACAAGACATCGAGAAACATCTCTGTCGGCTCTCCCAAAGGAAGTTAATATTCCAGGATACATGTACGATCGGTATCTCTCATCATAGCCATTTGTTGAAGGGCCGCGAGAGATTCTTCTGAAGACCATAAGAACTTGTCTGTGTCAGGCCGCCACCAATTTGTGTTGCGTACCTGTGTTTCATCAATTATAACATCGATCTTTGAAAAAATTACTGAGGCTGCTGAAAGGTGAATGCCCAATCCCAAGTTACTTCTACAGTTCCTTTGGGGAAAGCTATGTATGTGTCAAACAAACCAAGAACACATTAATCAGGATTGGGACACCAGTTCTAAGGCCAAACCACAAGTACACATAATAGGATAGATTCCGTGTGCTTCTGCGAATAGATTGAGGAACCTGTCCTATCTCACGTGCTGCAATTGGTGTACAAAATCATAGATCTCTTGAGTGACGCGCAAAATAACTCGGGTATATGGATCATGTGATAATAAATACCGTCAGAGAGGACCGACATAATCGATGCTTGTCAGTTATAACATGCATTGTTAAGGGGATACTATTGTCACCTCTCCCTCATATCTATCTATCGCAACTAGGAACCTACTTTCCTCATGGTTTCCCAGCTCGGAATCTTATAATCAACAAGGACAACCCCTCCATATTAACTTCGCATATTTTTTCTTGTTGTTTTTCATAGAAACCGTTTTATTTCTTGAATTCCCTCAAGAATTAAATGTGAAAATTTATCTAAAAATTAACATTGAAAAATTGTATATAATATTGAAAAAATAACAGTACGAAAGCTATATTTTGTAAATATTCATATCTTAGTAGAGAGTCCTGAGATATCTCTCTGCGCGCTGCTCTCTCTCTATGCTCTTTGCTTCTTGCACTCACCGTCTTTGCTATCGTAACGCACGCGGGAAAATGGAGGTAGTGGGTTTGATTTAGTGGGGAGGATATTAAGGGACGCATACTTTATGATGTGCATCCATGATGTCTCTCGCAATTCGCATATATTTAGGCCTGTTTTTATTCTCTCGAAAATGTCTTTCTCTGATTCTACAGTCTTGAATTTTGTCACCATTTTTGTTGATCCAGCCTGTGATAATACATCTTATTCTGTTATTTAATTTCAATTATTGAAAACCCTTTTTTATTAACCATGTATAGATATAGATATTATACCAGTTTTTCTTCTTTTTAGTACATCTTGTTATGATTATTAGTTTTAGTAATATAATATAAAACTTAATGATAAACATAGCACCAGGAGCACAGATGATAGTAAAAATATAATTGTGCTGAATATTTATACACAGAAGAAGTTGATAAGCCTTTCTAGGCGTTCCATTTGTGCGTCAGCTTGCTGCTAATTTATGTTTAATATGGTATTTTATAATTAACTAACTGTAAGATTTGTAGTAATGTACAGATAGTAAACTTGACTCTTATTACAGTTTTAGCTATCTTCTGCTTGCTGGAAGGTTCCGGCCTTGACATCATTAGTCCCCATTTAAGAAAAAACCCCTCTTGGATAATATCAGGGTATGTTTCTTAGGTAGAATAGATCATATGTGCCTTCTTTTAACTGGTCAAATATGTCACAACTTTTAAATCTATGGTATAAATTACCAATAATTTCGCTCTATATATTCTGACACGTGTTCAGTGTTTTACCTATTGGGATTCCACTTTGTTTAATCTTTCTTCCGTTCTATTGTATTTTTACATACTGAATCCTTTTTTCATCTCTGTTATCTTTGGGCATCGATATTCTATTATTTTGGAGATTCCATCCAACCACGACATCTCCATTCATTCTTCTTGATTGTGTGCTGGATTTCTGTGTTGGGGAGGTGCTTCATCCTATATGCAATTCGATCTTCTGTTCCAGGATTCAATCCTGTGAAATCTCTGCCTTTAAGCTGATATCGTGTGAGTTGAGATAATACACATATGATATCAATTTTCTCGTGCTATTTGAAGTTGGGAATTCATCTGAATCTTTTCTTTCTTTTTGGAGTTGTGTGTTTCCGGAGTTGTGGTTCGTCTGGATCCTTCTCCCTGCCAATTCTAACGTTGGGGTTCGGCCTGATTCTTTCCTCCTTAATAGTACTTCAGCATAGTTGTATTCTCCTGAATCATACTCACCATTTGGAACCATTCTCCAGTCAAATTCAGTTAAGTCATCATTTATTCACAATTGTTGAGTCTTGGATTTCTTATTCCTTGATTTTTATGCATGAGCAATAATTGGAAGACGTTCGGTTCCACTCGCTCGGATTCTCATACCCTAGAAGCCTCGTCTGCTGCTCTTGTACATATTTTTACACATTGCACCTTTTAACTTGCTCTCAAGTGGTTATATTAACTGATCCTATTTAGTCATAATTAACTATTTATATATTGTTTTGGGTAGGACTGCTGGTATGATCTCATACACCTTTGATCAGACCCGTCCACCACCATATATTCTGATGACATTGTAAGATAACACATTTTTTTCGGGATAGTCCACATACTCCTTCATATTGATGCTTTTTGGTATTGTTACTCCTTAATCTTCTCTCGAGAAACCTCTATCGAGAGGTATATTCTACTTAATCTGTTCGAGACCCTCTATCGGTTAATCTTCGAGAAGCTCCGGAAACGGTACGTAAAATAGTTCTACATCTTTCTTTCTGGGTAAAAATCTTAGATTGTATCAACATCTTCTAGTATCCATAATTTAGTTCACGCGCGCAACTCCTCACCTCCGAAGCTGCATTCAAGTATGCGCTAGGCCGCCGTGCGCTACCCTGATAGTCACAAATCTTCCTTCCGTTACGCTGAGAAATCCTAAGTTCTGCTGCGCTGTATTACCTGCCTGCATGGTTGTCAGAGTGGGTTCGCTAGTGCTAGACTAGAACCCTTCAACCGCACTACTCTTTGAAAACACTCGACCATACCATAACACTTGACGTAATCTCTATTACTTCGATATCTGTCTCGAAGAGAGTCTCAACAAATTCTTCGAGACTTCATATCTCCTAGAAAGAGCGGAGAGAAGGTACCGCTCACCGTCGTTTACACTTGCTTGATCCCAGCGATACACTTCCTCTCCGCCTACATTATGATATATAGGTTATTTTATAACTCTCATTTATACTGTTATACTTATCATCAAACTTATATACGGGGCCTGACTGATATATCTATTAAATACTTGACTTACTTATTGCTATACGTATCTTATATATAGTCTATTATTTATATATAGTATATATTATTTATATAATATATTATTATATATATTAAATATATAATATATTTCTTTCTTTATCTTCAATTCTCCTCCCACTAGATGTGGGGGTAGGGGTGTACATGCACAGAAAATGGAATAGTATAAGTAGCCAGGCCATCTAATACATCACTCAGTACCATAACCTTTTACTCCTATTGTACCACCTTACTTCAGATCTCAATTTACACACCCTTTTTCATATCCTCCTTCTTACCAATCCTCTCTACTCTCTCAGATTCACACACAAAAACCATTTATTCGGTTACTTTTAGCAGGGCCCTCCCTCTCTTTCCTTTCTTCATTTTAGAATAAAGTCGAATTTTCATCGCCACTTCACCATAACTCGAATTCTTTCAATCACCCCATCCCATACACATTTAAATAACCAGCAGAGACTAAAAATCCCCTGCCTCAACCCTGCTATTAACTCTATTCTAAACCAATCACTTGAACTCTTTTTTTTATTCTTATTGCATTCTTTCCAAATTCGTCATACAACTTCACTTCCGTGTATCAGAAGCCCCTCTACCCACTCTAATCTCCTTCCTATATCACTAAATCAACTCCGCCTGTTGCAATATACCATAACACCTAAAATATATAATTTTATTTCTTCTTTTCTCTTTTTTACTCTCATTCCATTTGTTCTCTCATGCCATTACAATATTGGATCTACAAATCTCTCTCACCTATTTCTAAACCGCCTGTTCTTCGCTAACTTATACACACAACTCGGTCACTGACGTCCTTTTCAAACCAAAATGTCCATTGTGTCATATAATTAACAATCCATCAACACTTCATACACTCATTCGCGCCTTGTAGTTTTTTTTACATCCCCTATCCCCCCATTTACTCCTAAATATCCAGCATCATTACTACTGCTCTTCTCCTTCTCTCTCGCGAACCTATAGGTGGATTAGTTATATAGAGTTGTTTGTATGTGGAACAATGATATCTCCAACACCTGTGACCTGGTTTCATTTGGTATCCGAATTACAGATACTCTCAGTGATTCAAAACCGAAGGGGCATGTCTCTCGATTGAACAATAGAGATGTTCGTTGTTACGCAAATTTAGTATGATTGTGATTAGCACAAATTTTTGCTCTCTATATGCCTTTAAACCTAGAGTCTTAGACAAATGATGATGATAATAAAGGGAAGAGAAAGATTACTTGAATATGATAAATTCTCTTTTGTAGTATATTTAGTGTTTATGGAGGTTTCTTAAAGAAAGGTATTACTGCTAAACAACAGCAGCTTACCTCGGTCCCCTATCACGATATAGGAAGTTCTCATAATCACTGCCCGATTAATTCTATTTGGTTCTAGCGTTTTTTCTTACAGTACCCCGAGCCTTCTGCAACCGGCCCAAAACAAACGAAGCTTTTACTGGTCTGTAACCATCCCTATGATCGATATTTTGTTGAAGCTCGATGCATAGAAAGTTTTACATAAACACAAAGTAGTGATCCAAAAGTGATTGGTTTAATTTAATAAGCGGGGTGAGGCAGGGGATTTGTTATGTCTCTTCTCGCAGTTAATCTCTAAATATATGTGTGTATGGATGGGGTCCATGAACCAACACAAACAATTCTGATAGGTGATTGAAAAATTCGAGCTGGTAGGGGTGTCCCTTACTTCCACCCCATCCAAACTATCACTATTCAGATTACCCCAGAAAATCGAGTCTTCAACATTTACCCTCAGGAGTCTGAACACTATGGGTTACACCACATATACCTTGGACCCCGTTTTGGTTAGCAAACGGTTAAAGTGAATAGTACATGCATTCCTAAATATAATAGCCGCAATGTATTTAATTAAATTCTGAGAAAGGAGTGTACTCACCACGCATAATGCATCGAGTACCAAAGGGTGCACCTGCTAATCTTGTACCTGAACAACACGTTCACCATCAGAATTGTACTCTCTTCCCTTCCTCGTCTCTCATTTCCTTGTCCAACACCAGGTCCAGATTTAAACACATTTCTCACACACACGCGGCTATAAATTCGGTTTTGTAATTTTCACTGTTTCCTTTCACTTTGGTTTTCAGCCACCAGCGAACAATCAGTAATTTTTGGCCCTTTCTAAATACAGCCCTCACCTCTTTCTACTCAATAAATTTGTGTAGTTTTTTTTCGCTGATTAGGTCTGCAAGAGAGACTTTAGAGAGGATTGGTCCTAATATAGAGGTGGGATTCCTCGCAATACAGATTTAGCATACAGTGTTTTTCGCCGAAAGATACAAGGCCGCGGTTTTACGGGTTGTGTAAATTGAGTGGACTCTGATGACAACGAGCTCATAGTTTTGTACATAGGTTCCTTCACCGAGGCAGATAAGGTTGCTTTATATATTGGTACTGAGTGATGTTAGAGGCTGTTCCTGACATAAGATAAGTGTCTACTTATCTGGTTATTTCCAATTTTTCTGTGGGCATGTGTTATAGATTGTCTGACCCCTTCTTAAGCGACACGTGGATTATCTGAGTTGGTTGGAAGAGAATTGAAGCATTAAAGAAAGATATGATATATTATTTTATAGTATATATAATAGTATATATATATAATATATATATATATATATATATATATATTATATATATATATTGATATTAGTAATATACTTATTATAATATATCTATAGTCTAATTATATATATATAGATATAGTTACGCTCCAACTATATTAATACTGTGAGCGGAGAGGAGAAGTACGTCTGGGCATTCAAAATGCTGTTTCAATACGCGAAGGCTCAGTGTTACATTAAAAAACTCTCTTAAGGCCATATAACAAAGTTCTCCCTGAAGAATTTTTGAATTGTTTCGGATTGATAGTGATCCGCTTGTTACGTGACACAGGGTTTACGGTTTGTTGATGTGCATTTTCAAAAGATAGTATGCAGTCCTTGAAGGTCTAGTCAGCCAGCCCAGCAACCACGCCTGACACCGATCAGGAGTAATACAGAGCAGCATTAGATTTTCTCCGTAAGGAGGAAGTTAGTCTCAGGACTCCGTCGGCCTGCTGACTTGAATGACTTTCGAGGAGGATTGTGAACTTTTGATAGAGAATGATCATATCATCTAATTTTCTTAACTAAAGAAGATGTAGAATTATTTACTAGTTTCCCGGAGGCTTTCTCCGAATATTAACCCTTTTGATAGATGGGTCGTCGAAAGATTAATCCCGATAGATTATATGTCTCCGGAGTATTAAGAGTAACGGATAACCAAAAAGCCGAAATCAATCATTGACAGAGAGATAGTGACCACTCCATAAAAAAGTGTTATCTATAATACTAAAATCGCTGCAGAATATATTGGGGTGAGATCTGCAGAACCAAAAGTTCAATAGTACCTACAGTCCTACCCCAAATCAAAATAGTATATGAAGAAAATTTAAAAGATTATGAGACTGAAAATTAAGGGATCATGTTAATACACCTTGTTGAGAGCAAGTTAAAGGTTCCATGTGTAAACTATGTACAATGAAGCACAGACAGCTCAGGATCGAGAATTCGATAGAGTTGGAAAATTCGCGAGAGCGCTATCCAATTATAATTTGCTCAGATGGCAGATAAAAATCAATGGAATAAGAAATCCAGACTCAACAATTAGTGAATAAAATGATGACTTAAACTGAATTTGACTGCGAGAATGGTCCAAATGCGGCTGAGTATGATCTCAGCGAGAATACACTATGTGAATTTTGACAAATGAGTACCTATTAAGGAGAAAAAAGAATGGCAGCCGAACCCCAACGTTTAGAATTGGCAGGAGAGATATCCAGACGAACCACACACTCCGCAAACAACTCAAGAAGAAAGATTCGGGAAGTTGAATTCCAACTTCAAAATAGCACCGAGAAAAGATTTACTAAGGAATCTCACTCAAGAGTATCAGCTTAAAGGACGGATTCAGGATTGAATCCCTGGAACAGAAATCGGATTCAGGAATGAAGCCCCAACACAGAATCAGCACACAATCAGAAGATGATGGATTCAGGATGAATCCCAAAATAGAATATCAGCCCAAAATCAGAAGATGATGGATTCAAGTATGAATCCCAAGAACGGAAGAAAGATTCAAGTGAATCCAACTATGAACCCTGTCAAATATAAACAATTATTGGTATTTATACCATAATTTATATTTGCATATTTGACAGTTAAAAGAAGTCACATATATCTATTCTACTAAGAAACATACCCTGATATAGCCAAGAGGGGGTTTTTGCCTTTAAATGGGGACTAAATGATGTACACACCGGCCTGTTCAGCAATATGAATTAAATGATAGTAAACTGTAATAAGAGTCAAGTTTTTTACTCATTTCTGTACATTTACTACAGAATCTGCTACAGTTAATATTATGATTAACGGTAAAATCAATCAATTTGCAAGCTCAAATGATCCTTCTGAGACAAGCTTAAGAAAGGCTTATCTAACTTTACTATCTTTGTGTTGTAATAAATATTCAGTTCAATCAATATAATAATTTTTACTATTCATTACTCTAGTGTATCCTGGTGCATATGTTTATCAATTAAGTTTATATTTTAATATCAATTATAATACCATTATTAAATTCATAAAAATGATTTACTCAAAAAGAAAGAATAAACTGGTATATATATATAAGATGATCTATACATGGTTCATGGGGTTTATTTTCAATAAATTTGAATTCGTATATGATAAGATGAATAGTGAATCATTATGTATTATCACAGCTGGATCTCAAAATGTTACAAAATTTACCAGAACTGTAAATAAAATTATTCATTTTCTTATACGCATTGAATTAAGGAGCCAACACTTACATTGTGAGTATAATGCATAGCAGATAATTTCGACCTCGGATATATAGACTAATACTTAAATATAGAGATAATGATAGTACAGACCATTCGTCATTTCTCCATATTATTCGTCTTTCACCAGACATCTAAAACCCCCTACCTCACACTCTTCCTCCCGTTACTCTGTGTCGCAAGAAAGACGGCTGGAGTAAGAAGCAAAGCAGCATAGACACATCGCGCATTTCAGCAGATCATCCGACATTTCGTCAGTCTACTAATACCCCTTTTGACTAGATCACCCGTCATTACAAAATATCATTTGTCATTTCGCCAGATCATCCGTCACTTCTCCCAATCAGCCGTTTTCACTAAATCTACGTCATTTAATAATAGATCTCTCGTCATTTCACCGAATCCGTCACACGGTTCCTCTCTAAACAACAAATTAAAAAAGTCAAGGTTAAAGGGTTCCTTGGGTTGGATATATCCAACAGGGAAGAACACAGTAAAAAGGTTTCCTGGTTGATAGGATAGAGTATGAGGAGGTTGACAAATAGAGGTACAGTTCCCCTTAACGCATGCTGCTTTGATTTAACAGCATCGAATTTTTTCTGCCCGCTCCTGACCCGGGTCCGGTATTATCTGTTCCATTAGTATTTATACATATCTATAAGAGATCTCTGATTTATCTTCTGCACAACCTTCAACCTGCTAGCCTCAGGACTCACAGTCGTTCCTCTCTATTTTTTCATTATAACACCCTCACAGGACTTTCTAATTAAGGTTCGCTGGTCTTTTACTGGTGTCCCAATCCTGAATAATGTGTTTGGTTTGTTTGACACATACATAGCTTTCCCAAAGGGACTGTAAGAAGTAACTTGGGATTGCAGGCATTCACACTCTAATGTCAGACGCTTTAGCCTCAGCTAAATTTTTTCAAGGATCGATGTTATAATGATGAAACACAGGTACGCAAACACAGTATTTGTGTTCGGCCTCCTGACACAGACAGTTTCTTCATGCGTCTTACTTCAGTGTTTACATGTATCTCTCGCGCGGCCCTCTCCAATGGCATGATGCAATTACTAGATCGATTTTCTGTTCAACGGTGATACTCTGAGCCAGCTCACCCGATCAGAGGGGCTGGTGTTCGTCTCAGATGTCTTTGTACTTATATTGTAGAGTCAAATCTGATAAGAAACTAATATACTCTCGGGCTCTCTCTCGCGCTCTCGCAGGATGTGGCTTTTATTATCATTAACAAAAACCATGAGCATATTATCTAGCTCTCAGAGGTTTATTAATTTTTCATCAACTATAAACTAACTGTCTGGAAGGCGAAAAAAATGACGCTAGAGCTATTCAACCTCGCTCTCTCTTCAACCCCTCCTCATCTACTCTTCCTTTCAACTGGCACATTAAATTGATACCTTCGCGCGGCGATAAATCAGAAGAATACAAATTTAAAAATTGAGAAACTGACGAGTTATATAAAAAATGAGCAAAATTTAATAGATAAAATTTATATTAATTACCTGCTTTACAATACAATTGCTTCTCTCCGCCATTCATGATCAACATAGTTGCTTGAATTAAGTTCATGGTTGTTCTCATTCCAGTGAAAACAGACAACAACACTCACGATAAATAATGTGAAGACATTTCTCTCTTCCAATTATTATATTCTGGTTATTGAATACTCGAACATAATAGAAACAATTCTCGTCGAAGTTTTTTCCCTGATTCTTTCGCTATTTTTATTGTGAGGTGGACTTGCTCAATGGAATACTTATGAACATCACCCAGGTTGGCCACTGGTCTTAATAACTCATGAAAGAGACGGGAGTTTTCACACGGTGCGATCCAAGGTGTGAAGATTGTGGTGATCCTCAGACGCTACGCTTACACATCTGGTCATTACTCTTCGCTTCTCTCAGATTTTACTTCCGGGAACGAAAGCTGTAAAATAAAGTTGGTTGTTAAGCATCCTTCACTCCCGCGGCCACAACCTGGTCATAAAATCACAATTAATGAAACCGGTTCGTTGGAACCAAGGAACTGGTTTTTATGAGGTTTGAGTCTGTACAATACTCGTTATAAGGTTAATATACTTTTATACGTTTACTCAATTTATAATCACCTGTACTTCTATAGCATTGAGGTGAGTGCTTCCCATGATTTCATATAGCTTATATAATGCAATATAATGAAACAATAAAATATTAAACCAGAATATATTAGAGCCATATATAGAAGTTTGTGAGAAGGTTGGGCAGGATGACAATGAATTCTATACATAATACATTATATGAACATGTTGGTGATATAATTTAATATACTCGCGCTACTTCACTATATATATACTTATGCGTATTTGGCTTCCCACTGGTTAAATACGATGGCAGGGAATTCTATTACACAAGACTTTTTTGATGTTTTTTAGTTTGATAGTTTCCTTAATTTTTAGATCTTTCAAGCAGGGGTACTTAGACGAAGAATCCAGCCACTCACAACGATCAATTTTACAAGAATCAGGTACCCAGAGTAATGGGTTCTTATACGTCAGGCACCACTGGTCAGTTACATAAAGTGTATGAACGACTCGTAGCGGCAGCCGGGTTTATGAGCGCTCCCTCCCACACCACCTTATACAGACGTGTCGTATAGTATGAAGATGTTGAGATGGAACATAGTCAGAACGCGAAGTTTACTTAAGAGATTAAGAAAGATAGGAATAAGATATTTTTTTTTTCTAGATAAATCTTATCAGAAAAATAATATCGACTCAGTTTGACTTTGGTCAAGTAATTTTAAATTTACGTTCCACTCCAGGGAAAGGGTACGACGACAGAAGTTTCATTTTGCTAAACAGATGGATTCTCAAACGCGAACACTCTTTATTCTTCGAACTTATGTACTTCCGTATCAGGACACATATTATGTGTCTTTTAGTGAGAGCGCCCGAGACTCAATGCGCTATAACTTAGAGAAAGGACTGGGTGCGTATCCTTTCAATAACCTCGGTACATACTCCACCTGGAGGTCGACGATGCAAGATTTTATTTCTCTCACTAGACAAGATAATTTTAGCCAGATTAGTTATAGTTATTCCGCGGTCTCGCTTTTACAAATAACAGGTCACCACCCACTCCAAAACGTAATACATTGGTCCATAGTATTAAAGGTATCTCTCACTTATGAGGCTATGTAATATACTGCTGAACGTTAACTTTAAAGGACATGCCTCTCTCGCTCCAAAGCTTCAACAGTAACCACAATATCCTGTAAGATATTTAAAATAATTTTTTATTACGCAATGGTTATAAAGAAATAAAGTAGGACTCGCCCATTAAGAGTGCTCAATTCAACCAGATGCTAGCCTGTGGAGTTTTTTTAATTATCACGCTGGGTAAATTGGCCAATTGACCGGAAGTTTTTAAGTAGGGGTAATCGCGTTGCAAAGTCTTATTGGGTTGAACCAACTGACTTGAAGTTTATATTTTACAGGATGCTTCTGTTAACATCGGTTTGATAAGGAACATCTCTTACCTCCTAAATGTCTCTCGACCGCATTTGGAACTACCATATAAGGAATCAAACATATACTTTATGTGTATAACGAGTCTACCTCCTCCGCTGATGGTATCGGATAAATCGTGATGAGAACCCAGGGATGAATGAAAAATCCAAGAAGTATTTTGCGGCGGGTTTCTTCTCTATATATCAATTTGATCTAGGGATCGCCGGATGAGAGGTCCTTTTCGGCAACTATATTTTTAGAGCCGGAAAATATTAAATGATAGACGTCATAAAATTCTCAATAAGTATCGTTATATTGTCAAGAGCTCGAATAATTCAACTAGAGCTGGCTATTCTCGTTCATTAGTCATAAAACCGCTCCCATTCTCATACTTGGGCCAGAACATACATATTTTGTAAGATGAGTAGACTGGATTTATGAGTGGATATAGGTTTTCAACAGTTTTGGTATTATATCTAGGTATATTATAATGAATTTATACCACGGAGGAAAGGTCTTAAGGAATTGTGAATTTTTCTGCAAAAACA
>JABUQX010121813.1:0-19019 GCA_015478945.1 Trachelipus rathkii | reverse complement strand
GACATTCAGTGCGCTAATGTTCCGTCCTTTCTGTAGTGCGTTATAATTCACACTCATGCTCCAGACAGACATATCTATACACATACTTATATCCACACCACTGCTTCTAGACACATCTACAGACATCCCTAGTCTCCTTTATATCCATACATCGTATGGTCCTGCTGTCGTAGAGGCGACTTAAGGGACGGTGGTAGAAGTTTCAGGTGTTGGCTGCCCACTGACACTTATCTTTTGCCAGGAATGCTGATGCAAGCCTCGGAAAGGTCGTGATCGCAGTAAGCGCCTTCTATCCTTTCGGCGAAATTTATGATCGTATCTGTATATGAAATGTAAGAGGAATAATGTTGAGTGGATTGAGGAGGAGGTGATGGGATTGTATTTAGAGAAAGGGCAATTTGATTTCTCGGCTGTGATGAAAACAAAGCATGAAAAGGAAACCGTGTAACATGAGTGGTGAGGTGTGAAATGTGTGTTTGTGTTGGTATGGAAAGGAAATGAGAGGGGAATAGAAGAATTGCAATTCTGATGAGTGAGTTGTTGGTAGAGAGCTATAGTAGATTTTGTGAGTGTGAGTCTAGAAGTCTAGGTTAAATTTAAGTTTGAAAAGGTCAAACTATGTGTGTGGTTGCGGACAATATGATCCATCTGAGGGTAATTTGAAGAGAGTACGAATTTCTGGATAATCTGAATGATGTTTTGATGGGGGGAATAGGAGATTTAGTTCATTTGCCACTAAATTTTAAAATTTATGGAGTTTTTTTTTTGACAGTGTTGATTGATCTTCAGAGACCCTATTCCAAGGAAGGGGCTTAGTACTCTCAAAAGTTAACCCTCTAGCGCAAATTTACGCAGATGAGCACAGACCGCAGGCTTTAAAAGTGAGGGATTAAATCAGTATCGAGGGGGGAGGGGGAAAAATTCAGATAGATTGCAAGAGAATTTCACCAAAACAGAGGTGTGGGAAAGAAGGAAGCACCACAGCAACTAGCCATGGAGTTCCAATGTCAACAATACCGTGCGCCAGATACAAGCACTATTGTGCTACGAAGCGTCGTAAAGGTGGTGGATTACGCGAGTGATAATTTCCCTCGAGCAGTTGCAGCTGCGGTACCTATAGGATAGAGAGTAGAGCACCAACTCTGCGTCTTGCAAAAGATAGAGGGTGCAAGTGATCTGGAAAGTACAGAAAAAGTGTTATAAAGCTTTTTGGCCTTTGACTGTACCCTGTCCAAAAGCCGGGTGAAAACAGAGCCCCCCCAGATATGAGAGCCAGTACTCCATACATGGCGGATGAGACCTTTTGTATATGCGGAGCAACTGAGAAAAGGAGGAAAGTCTCAGTCTAAACAGAACTTCCGTTGTGATGTAGGCCGCCCTAGCAACCGTTGGTGATGTGAAGTTTTCCAAGACATTTTTTTTTGATTCATGTTAAGCCAAGGATGTTTATTATTGTCAACAGGAAGAGACGACAGAACCGTCGAAAGAGACGGGAAAGTAGGTGTTTTGGAGAGGAGATTTGTAGAATTAGTTGGGTTTTAAAGAATTGATTTCACAAAGTTATTTCTATACAGATTAGCGAAAATAAAATGGAAAGATTAAGACGAGGAGGCAATTCCAGAAGTAAGTGGGAGTAGAATTTGATATGAGTTAAGAATGAAGGGTCGAGTCTCGGCATATGAGAGTGGATAGAGTTAGAGTGCAGGTGAGAAGATCATTAAGAAAAGTAGGAATAAGTAGGAGATAAGACAGAACCCTGAAGGACACCACTATTGACAAAAGAAGAAGAAGTCGCCCCACAAACAACAGCCGATATTGAGCGATTTAAAAGAAAGCTTGATATAAGTTAAGCAAAGAGAAGGAGGAAACCTAAGGAGGGGAGCTTGGAGAGCAGTGACCGTGCATAACTCCGGTCAAATGCTTGGATATGTCAAGCGCCACCACCCAAGTTCTCCCCGTAGTTCCTAAGAGCAGAAAACCATAAATCGTTAGATAGGAATATATATCGCCAGTAAACTCGTGCAACGAGAGCCGTACTGGCGATCCGAGTGGAGATTCCAGATGATCTTAAGAAGTGAGTTTGAGAAGGGTTTCAAGATTTTAGATAGAATTAGCAAGTGAGAGCTTACGGGCGATAGTTAGTAAGATCAGAGCGGCCTTCCTTTTTTCGGAATGGGTTGGACATGTGAGAGCTTCCAACCCTGAGGGAGGGAAAGTGCTAGTATTGAGACATAGAGAATTATAGTTGAGCGAGGGGCCCGAGAGATTAGCCTTTCAGTTGGAAGAATTAGTCCTAAAAAAGAACAATGGAGCAGGGGGGAAGCAGATTTACAGAAGTTGTAGAGATGAAAGATTTGTCAGTGGAGAAGCCAAGGAGGTTAGCGCACGTTTGTTTTATGAAAGCCAGCTTTGCTCATCAAGTAGTATATCTGCAAACGATGTGTCTAGCTGAATGAGATATATGCAGTCGAGAAAAAAGAGGGAAAGAGAAAAAAACAAATTAAAATAATGTTTAAAAGAGGCATATTAAGCAAAAGAACGGAAGTAGCTTGTATTTAGATGTACTATAAGCCTTGAAACTGAGCTCGTGATTCTCTGCTCGTGAAGCGCTTGCGGATGGGAGGTATAGGTTGTGTACACGGAATTTCAAATGTCTGAGTGGAGTTAACGCCGCTTATATCCGGATACACAACGAAACCTCAACATGAGAATGTCGCAGCATAAGTTAAGCCGAGAAAATATTTCAACATTTTAATGAAGAACACAAAAATCCCGATAACAGCGATAAAAGAAAGCTTCCTCATCATAACAAGAAAAAATTATTTTTATGAATTGCGCTTAGGGGAGTCCGTTGCTCTTTAAGGAAACAAAACCAGTGATTAAACATAAAATATAACTCGAAATGTCCAATTGTTTTTAAATCATCCTTAAATGACAGAACAGTCAATGTAAGTTAACTTCTTTTTTCACTTTAAATTTATTATTTTATTTAGTAATTTTGTTATTTTATAAAATCGTTAAATATTAAAAATAAATTTATCCTGAAAATGTCCGAAGGTATACGGACGAAGCTTGGTACTATACTTAAATTCAATTGTTGTTATTTATTTGGATAGTCACTAAAGAAAATTTCTTCTGTGAAAGAAATACATTCAGGAAGCTTTGAAAAAGCATCAAAATCTTATATTATTATTATTATTATTATTTTATATTAATTATTATTTATTATTATTATTATTATTATTATATTGATTATTTTTATTGATTATTATTATTATGTATTATTTATATTATTGAGACTTAAGGATCAAAATTTTGATCGCTAAAATAATTTCGGGAGGTTGGACCCCCTGGCCCTCCTGTCTACAGCCTTAATATATATATATATATTGATATACTATATACTAATAATATATATTATTAGTATATAATATATATAATAATATATTATATATTATCATATAATATATATATATATAATATATATATATATAAATATATAGTAATAAATATATATAGAGAGACGAGGAGGAGAGAGAGAGAGAGAGAGAGAGAGGAGGAGAGCAGAAGAGAGAAGAGAAGAGAGGGAGAGAATTTTAAAATAGTTTTTTTTCAATTAATCGTCCATCGGCATCGTCATCGTCATCGTCATCGCAATCGTGAATTTGCTCTAATCGTGCATCTCTCGGGCATCGGCAAGAAATTTCATAATCGTCCATCCACTAATATATATGATAATATATATTTTATATATATTTATCTATAATATATATAATATATTATATATATAAGCTATATATATTATATAATATAAGATTATATTAAATTATATATATATATATTATATATTAGCAATTAGCAAAATTAAAAAAATATCGACTGAGGTTGAAATTTTTCTATACTATACTATTATATATATATTATATATATATATATTATATAATTATACTTATATATATATATTTAATATATATATATATATAGTATATATAGTATATATATATATCTATATATATATGATAATATAAATATATATATGAGTAAATTATATATATTATATAGTTTATATATATATATATATATATATAATATATATATACTATTATATTAATATATTATATATATATATATTACTATTATATAATATAAATATATATATATACTATATATAATTAATAATATATATCTATATATTATATTATATATATATATATATATTATATTATATATATTATTATATATATATATATATTAATTATATTATATATAACTATATACCAATATAGAACATATTTTTATCACAGACTCGATGCAATCTTTTGTTACGTTAGTATAATATTAAATTGTTTTCTTGTCAGGAGACGTGTTGACATGAAGAGGAAAGTGGAAATCTGCCGTTCCAACTGGAATAACGATAAATGGGAGGCTTTGTTTGCTCACAAGAGACCAGCCTGGACGCACTGGGTAACTCTCTCTCTCTCTTCTCCTCTCTCTCTCTCTCTCTCTGCTCTCACTCTCTTCTCATCTCTCTCTCTCTCTCTCTCTCTCTCTCTCTCTCTCTCTCTCTCCTCTTCTCTCTCCTCCTCTCTCTCGTCTCTCTTCTCTCTCTCTCTTCTCTCTCTGCTCTCTCCTCCTCTCTCCTCTCTCTCTCCTCTCTCTCTCTCCTCTGCTCTCTCTTTCTCTCTCTCTTATAATATATAAGTATATATATATAATATTATAAATATATATATTTATATATATATATATATATAGTTAGTAGTATATATATATATAAGTATATAATAATATATAGTATCTGATATTTCAATACTCGTGGTTTTAAAGATATTTCGACCCCCCTAGATTGTTTTGTAATTGTTTTCTTTATCGTTCTTTTCTCTCGCCATTTGCTTCCTAATTTATTCTCATCCCTTATTTACAGTTTCGAGAAATTCTTTTTTTAGTTTCTTCTTTTTTTTTTCTTTTAATAAAAATTTGTTTTGATTAATTATTGATTTTCGATTAATTAATTTAATATACATTTATATATAAAATTACTTTTTTATTTTTTTGCTTAACCAGACAACGTTTCCGGATCAAGGACGGTCCACCTCCGAAGGGCTCCTACGACAGCTGAAATGTTTTAGTAAAAGAACTCGCCTTTCATATAACCTCATACGATTGGGAATCTCTTTGACAGCCCAATTCTCCCCCTCAAAAATCGAGGGTATTTTAATTTCAGTCCGATTTTTTATTTTCCTTTTATTTTAATTTTTACATTTAAGCCTATGAGTGGTAGCTTTTTCAATGATACTGATAGCTGCTTACACAATATAACGCTCATGCGTAAACAAATATCATATATGTGCGCGGCGCGCGCGCACACACCACACACACCACACTATATATGATATATATATATATATATTATATAATATATATATATAGTATATATATATATATATAATATATATAAATATATATATAGTAATATAAATATATATTATATATATATATATTATAAATAACTAAAAGAAAAAAAAACTATGGGTAAAGTACATGCTAACAACTACAAGCTTTAATAACTTTAAACTCATAAAGTAATTATGAAGAGAGTGATGAAACTGTTCGGCGGCTAGAAAGAAATTGGAGAATGTTAGCGAGTGTTGAAAAGTTAATAATTTGAAAATCCGTAAAATGCATCTTATCAAATTGAGAAGAGTGTGTGCGTGCGTGTGTGTGTGTGTGTGTGTGTAGGTGTGTGTGTATGTGTGAAACCACCCCAGATTTGTGATGCATACCTGAACGAACAATGCCCTTATAGAGAGTAAGCAAATGAGTTGGCGAGATGAAACTCCGAAAATTCCTCAGAACACCCAATCCCTTTGAAGCTTGTGTAGAAAGTGAAAAAAAAATGTGATCCTTATAATTAAGGTCACGAGAAAAGGAATCGCCAACAATATTAAAAACAAAGGAATGTTCAGAATGCGTTTTCTTAGAAGATATTATAGGTATTTTTTTTTTCATGACCCATTGAAATGAATGAGTCAAAGGAGATTTTACTCTCCATCAGCGGGATTCGAAACTGGAGACTCCGCGTCACTGAGTTAACAGTAACCCGTTGCTCTAACCACTAGACCATCCACGTTCCCAAAAAAAAGAACGCTTCAAGAATAGTTTTTAAAGCTCCCGGTTTTCTCATCCCATAATATTATAGATATGTGGAATATTATATCGAGTAGAGAGACGAAGAAACTGTAATTTTGAGACATTGAAAATTACCATGTTTACTTTGCCCTAGTGAGATATACGAGAAAGATCAGGGGTCAAATGCTTCAAGGTCATCATCCTGGCATTGTTAATTGCTGTTCAGTGGGTTGACTCCCAAAATGGGAGGAGTAATGAAGGGTGGAGTCATTGACATAGTAGTGGGTAGTGGGTACTATACGAAGTTATATAGAGAAGATCATTAATAAAAAGTAGAAAAAAAAGTTGGGGATAGGACGAGCCTTGAGAAACACGACTATTAATAGATTTAAGGAACAAATGCTATAGAACAGTGATCTCCAAAGTGGGGTACGCGTACCCTGGAGGGTACGCCAAAGAAGTAGGGTCACGATCACTTGCGAGTTTATGATCGCGCATCACGTGACTGCGAAGTTCTCTCATTGGTTGTTTATTATTTATTATATTATATTAGTATGTGTATGTTATTTATTATATTATATCATGTGTATATTATATATTATGAATCTCACTTGGTTATCAATCTTGCTATATGTGATCGGTTATTGAAACAGAATTTGACGGTGGGGATGCAGGACAATCTGACGTTTGAGTGATAAGAATGGTGAGAGAGAATGAGGTTGAGTGTAGGGGAGGTTATGCTTACCTACCTATGGATGGTATATGCGCGATGATTTGGTTCGATGTTGATGAGATGGACTGAAATCTAGAAGAAGAGTTTGAAGTCAAGGATTTAGGATATGAAGAGATGATTAGGGCAGGCGCTGTGTGAAAGAGAGGAGCGGTTGAAAGTTAGAACTGTGCGATAAGTAGTATAGGTTTATGTGTTGAGTTGAGGGACACTCCTCTACAGTGTTAGATAGTCTAGGTTAGATATTACGGTTAGAGCAGCTAGATACAGAGTGTTAACTGAGTTTAAAATATTTAAGCGGTATAATGTTCGTATGAGAAGAGAACGCGACGATGCGAGTGTTAGAGTAGGTGAAAGCTTTGTAGTATACATGGCAGGTAAGGTGGCATGGTTGCTATAATATTATTATTATTTTGGGAATGCAAAGGGACTAATGTCTTGAGTATTGTTAGTTTAGTTAGGTGTACTTACAATTGGTGGTGTAGTAGTATAAAGTTACCTTTAGTTGGTACACTATTGTGGGACGTAGGAGGGACGAGTGGTCTTCGCGGAATCACACACAGCTAACTAGACTAAATCTACATTATGAGTGTTTAAGGGATGGACAACTGGCTTTATTGGCCGAGTATCCGTAGGCGGGAGCGTAGTTCCCCGCAAACACCCCAATACCTAAAGGGGGGAATGGTTCGCCTAGTGTAGAGAAGAATTGATAAAGAGAGAGGAATGAACGGATTAGAGAGTGGTGTGGTGTGAAGAAAGGGTAAATGAGACGTGAATAAATGAAAGTATGTTGAGGAGTGGTTTGGTGCTCCACTCGTGGGAAAGGAAGGACCCCATTGAATTGGAGGGATAGGAATTTAGGATTGCTAACGCGCGCCCCATGTAGTGGTCTCACCTCAGGTGGGTGAGTTGTAGTGGTCCGGAAAACCCGGACCGGTTGGCGAAGCGCGGATAGAGGAAAGTGGATTGAGTCGGTGAACGAATGTCTGAAGGAGAGAAATGTGATGATTTCTATATATATGTGCCCATATGATAGTGGTATACGCCGAATGGTCTGGGAGTTTTTGTATAGTAGGCAAAACTGAAGTTTTTTTAACTAACCTAGGGCTCACTCGGATATGGATATCCTTAACCCTTACATTGACGAAGTACCATAAAAAGGTTCCCCATTGTATTGAAAGTCGCGTTCCGCTCTAAATAATTACTAGTAATTACCTATGAATAGCAATAATTCGTTTGTGGAATTATCTAGTCTTGTTTTTTGTAGACTGTATGCTCTCTTCACTCATATATAATTTAATTCGGTACAGTATGGCAAGACGACGGTTAATTACTTGCGCCTGTTTCCTTGTTTCGACGACTGATTCTATTTACTGTTCCTATCGTAGCTATTTCTATTTTTATCGATGCATAATGTATATCTAGTCACCATACATCTCCACTCTCTGGGCGCCACTCAAAGATAGGAATGCTAGAAAAGTATATGAAGACGAAAAGGAAAAGATAAGTCATATTCCTTATCCTTGAGACTATTATGTATTTAGAAGATAATTAGTAGTCTGTACTAGCTTCAACATAATTTACACTCGTATATTTTCAACTAATTATTCTATTAAATCCATTGTCTATTTATGCTATATACATAAGAACACGGTTAATATTTATTATAATACTAAAAAAGCATTTTATAAGTATGCGAAATAATAAATATACTCAAATTATTACTATATTAAGTATTATTCGATAATTTAGGAATTTAACATCTCAACTAAAATAATTAAATAATATCATAAAATATTAAAATTAAGTTAATAATATACGAATATTATAATTGTGATAAATATATCTATAATTTTATTTGCTCTCTTAAATATATTTTTTTAATCTTTTTTCAACGATAAAATTTATTTTATAATAATATTAATCATTTAATTTATTTATATATTATATTATATATATATATAATAGTAGATATATATAATAATATATATTATATATATATATATTATAATATATAGTAAGATTTATCAGACATGTTAGTTATTATGTACTGGATAGATATTACATAGATTTCGGACTTTGATAGATAAATATATATAGTAATATAATTAATATATATTAATATATATAAATATATATATAATTAATTATATATAATTATATATATAATGATTATAATAACTATATATAGTATATATAAAAGAACAGCACCTTGTCTCTAATATGTACTATTTTATATTTTCATTCACTATAATCTGTCCTTCTACTTCATTTAGATCACTAATATGTCTTACTACTAAGAGCATTTTTTATTAGCTCTCACGGTTTTAGGTACTATAAATCCCAAAGGCATAATCTACTTTCTATCAGAATCAATCGAGATGGTAATACTACTTGAACAGGTAATATATATGACTGAAATGGTAGATTTTTAATAACAAGTTCTTACTACTTTATATAAAAATCTATAGTTACAGTGAAAGTCACTCACTAATTTGAAATAACTGTAGCATGTAGTATATCATATTTATATAATATGTTGATTACTTTATTAGAGAATCTATTAAATAAAAATATAATATCTTATACAGTTGAGATACAAAAATCACTTCATATCTTAATTATTTTTACTACACGTATAATTCTGTCTATATTTTATAGATGTTTATAAATTTAATATATAATGATAAGTATAATAAGTACATTAAGCCCTATTATCAATTATCTACAAGCTATATACTATTTAATATACTATAGTTAAAGAACCACATTCCAATCCCACCCTCACATCCCAGATTTCGAGCAACACTTCAGTTCCTGCTCCAAACAAGCTCCTATCTTCGTCCGATCATATCCTAAACATCATAAGAAAAGACAAGTTCAGATTTATAGAAGATGGCTATTGTTAACTACTGGGTCAATTGCAACATCATTAAGGTAAGTAGCTTCGGAGCTCTTAGTTACGCAGACATCACACTTGTATCGAATTCTTTTTCATGTATATTTCTTTCTTAATCGGATGAACAATACAGAAATGGCAATTAGTTGTGTGATTGGATGATCAACCTTAAAAGTTTGGTATAAAGGCATCATATTGAGTGTTAGTTAACTATATAAAATAATAACTAGATTCCATTATTAACTATTAAATATAACTGAAAATTAATTTTAATAATACAGTAGTAGTGTCGTTTAATTAAATTTTAGTATAAATTATTAATTTAAATATACCTATTAATAAAATAATATTAATTATTACTAAATATATACAGGTAAATAATTTTATAAATTTGTCACCTAGTTTTATGAGTACTAGCAGAATTATGTGGTCAGGAATTTAGAATCAGTTAGTCCTTGGATAGAAGAATTAGTAAAGTCAAGTGTATTAATTATTAAGTGTATATACATCATTTAATATTTAATCTATGTATATCATATTATAATAATCATTATTTAGATAATAATATTAATAATGTAATATTAATATATAAATAATAAAAAATAAGGTCAATATTTATAGCCTGTATATTATATATAATGATTATATAACTTTATAAATAAAATCTATTGTATTTTCAATACTCGATATTTATAATATCATTCTTTACAGTTGTAAAATGATAGCGTAGTAGCCTGTATATATGATATTTATTAATAGTATAGAGGGTTATATCAACATCCTTAAAGGTTATGATAAAGACACGATAAGTTAATTTAAAAAAACTTAATATATATTTAATTAGGACAGAATTATGGCATTATTATAATAATGACCTAGAAAAAACCTATACAAATAAAAACTATTAGTATATTTTTTCTGGGATATACCTATTTGTTATAATAATATATATAAACTTTATTAAAATATAATTATCTAATTAAATTTATCCTATATATTAGATTCATTTACTTTAATAAAGCCACCGGCAGTTGTCTGTAGCTATTAATATACCAAATATAATAATTATATTTATTATATGTTAAATATTTATTTATTTTATTATTATTATTATATTATTATATAGATATTTTAATATATTATATAATATTATTATTTATATATTATATATTATTCTTTATTTATTCCCAATTATTAATTAAAATTATTATTTTAATTAATTATTATTATTTATCCCCAGATAAGTATTTATTAGATATAATAGTAGACCCTAGTGGTTACCAAATTACTTTCGTTTATATCTTCGAGAAACTTATTACAATTATATGATAATAATGCTAATAATTTGTTAGATACAGTATGTAATATATATATTATATATAATTAATATATTAATAAGATATATATATATATATAATGATGTATAGATATATTATATATATATATATATATAGATATATATAATATATATAATAGTTTCATAATTAATATTTATATAATTAATAGTGATTTAGATATTATATATATATATATTGATATAGATTAATATAAATAAAATAGAATATATTGATAAAAATTACCCCTATTGAGTTATTTCATCTTGCTGAGATTGAACCTAGGAGCCCAATAGTGCAGTGAAAGAGACTTTCGTAATGATGCATTGGACCACTATGAGGACACCATGGACGAAAGAAGAAACGCGCAAATTTTCTATGGTGATATAAACACTCACCATACAGGACATGCACACGGCTCTTCCTTCCACACGTTAGCGGCGCAGGATCTACCAGCGGCAGGGCACGCACAAGTACAAAACTATTAATTCAAACCCGGGGATTTATATTGTATTGACTTCCGGTACACTGATGTGAGGTGTAGAAGGTGAGCAGTTACCTTATCATATATATATATATATATATAACTACTATAGTATATATAGATATTATTATATATACTATAAATTATATATATACTATATATATATATTATATATGCAGGCACTCCCTACTTGGAGGAAATAATTTCAAACTTGTAACACATATAGCTGGTAGTGTCAGCTTCTCGGAGTTGAGGTTTCGTGATACTACGCCGTCACTGCGAAGAATGGGTCCTGAAGTCCTTTAATTTGTGAGTATCTGATTTCTTACTATAGGATCGGAAAAATAATTAGAGAGTGCACGGAGCAATTTCTATCAGTACC
Organism: Trachelipus rathkii; assembly: GCA_015478945.1. Lineage (NCBI taxonomy): Eukaryota > Metazoa > Arthropoda > Malacostraca > Isopoda > Trachelipodidae > Trachelipus > Trachelipus rathkii. Next base: position 7,061 of record JABUQX010121813.1, on the reverse strand, counting down.
TAAGTAAAGATATATGAGGTCTGAATTGACTCTATAAGTGAGGATCATCGGAGCGGATCCGACAACGGTGTTGTCGCAATTTTAATATTCTTTTTTTATTTTTTTAGTTTGTTTCTCACTGACTCAAGTACCCTCTAAATCTATGAGGAATTTCTCTATTAGTATGCTACCATAGTAATCTGATCTAACGCAAGGTATATCAAATACCCCGTATTGATCTCCTGTGTCATGCAGACATTTTATACTTTGACGACGTTATAATAGAGCGAGTTATGCCCACCTATAGCATTCTCTTAATATCATAAAAATGTATTAATATTGGAATAGTTCATTTATTTGAGAAATTTCACTATTTATAATGGTTAGAGTATTTACAAGAAGAAAAATAAGAAAAATAGAACAAAGTTTAAATAAGAAAATAAATTAAAAAAATTAATAAAGAAAATAAAAAAAAGATAAAATAAAAAATATAAATTACAAATAAAAATCAATATTATTAATAACCTTTCGATAAGAAAAAAATTAAAAATTTGCCAACTTTGCGTATTATTAAAATCATTTTTTATTTAAATTCACTATAGCCATCAGTAGTAGTGTGGTCGCGCTTCCTGTAGAAGAGAGCATTCCACTAAGGCAGATAACCGAGAAGAGGATGATATGTTTTTTTTAAATTTACTCAAATTTTCTCATAAAAAAAAGTGTGTTAATATATTTTTCTCTCTCTCAAATATATATTCCATAATTTCAAATTTTTCATCTGAAATTAAAAGATAATATCATATTAAAAATTATATTTATATTTATGTTAGGTCGATATAGTTTTAGTTATCATTTAGCATAGTATAATAATTTGTTAATCTTATAAGATATAGCGCGGTGTTTTAAAAATTCTAAAAAAGATATGTTCATTTTAAAAGTAGTGTTTTGTACATTGGAGACAGAGTGTCGTCTCCGGTAATGGAGGTCGAAAACTAGTACGTATTTTGATTATTTTTAACTTATTTTATCGTTCCAAAGAGAAAAAATTTTTTTTTTTCAATTGTATTATTTATTAAATCCTTATAATATATCTTAGTGTATCTAGAGACATTTGACTTTAAAGTACCAGATTAGAAATTTTTGAAAATAAATCTGCGATGCATGATTTTTATATTTCGTTTCTGTTTAATGGCGTGCCTTACAGATCAAAATCAAAATATTTTTAGTCTTATCTATTGATGACGCTTAACGTGATACTTCTAAGTTTATGTTTTGTGTAATACTTATCTTAGAACCGCCCACCCAAATGAATTATTATCAAATATTATTAGAGTAATCCTATGAACGCATATATAGATTTTTCTTTTCAAGACATGACTAAAAAACATCACTTTATTACAGAAAGAGGTTTGAGGGTCTTAAAAAGGCCATAGAGCGTCACCGTTGTACTATACATTCTTTTCAGTTTGAGAAATAGTCAACTCAATAGAAAATATCTATTGGAAAGTACGCTAAGATGTTGATAATAGTCACTGGTTGATCGTGTGCATATACACAAAATACCTGCAGATAAACTTTTCGAAAGAAGTATATGCCGGGCGAAAAAGTTGTAAGCGTATAGAAATATACTCTCATACTCTTGAATTGCTAATCTTCATGATTACAAGTGCTTTAGAGAATTGGCATTGCTGTATATAAAGGGACTTTTGTGAAAATTTTGAGCATATTTATTATTAAACCAAGTACTTTTAATTTAGCGTGGTCGCCCGTGAGAAACCAGGACTCGAGTTTGTGCATACAAGAATTCCACTGTATCTATACCGGGCCTTCCTTCTTTTTAATAATAATAATACAGATCTATTTGCATTGTAGTTCTCAGATTTAAAAGTAAGCGATAAATTATAGAAAATGTGAAATAATACTTGTGCTCGGTTGGTCAGAGAATATTAGAAATCGTTGAAATAATAATAAACGTAGGTTAGGAATACCCTCAATAGAAGTATATTTATGCTCGAATAATATCTTTTCTTTATTCCAGATTCTCTAGTTGAAAAAGCTATGATCCAAAGAAGCAATCCACTATGACCACATTGAGGACAAATTATATTGTTAAAATATTTTCCAGAGACTAAGCTAGCGATAGATACCTCACCAACAAATAGGAAACCGGAATGTCGTGACCCTATTTGCAATTAATTACATATAATACTAAATTAAAGACGGGAGTGTATTAGAGATATGCATAGAAGATATATTATCAGAAGAAATTTCGAAGAAGGCATGATATAGCTAAATCGAAAAATCGCTAATGGGATATTAAATTAAAATTGAGATAATTATTAAATTATAAACTTTTTGAAAATGAAACGGTCAAAATATACATTGGGAATAAGAGAATAAAATCGATAAAACACGGTAAATGAAAAGAGGAAATAAATTAAGTTTATTTGTGGAAGATTAATGCATATTTAAAATTTTCTAGAGGCTCCAATAATTTTGCAAAAAAAAATTGTATATATATTTTTAATCATTTTCTAATAAATATCCTAAATTTATTTTTAAACATTTAAAAAAAAAAAATTATTAAAATTAATTCAGTGCAATTTATTTAAACTAATAAATTTTATATATTTTTTATTGCAACATTAATCAGCAAATATTATTAAATCTTCAAGGAATAGACATAAATGCTAGTCAAATAAAGGAGTAGTAAGAGATATTATAATAGGTATATTAGAGATATAATATATTAGAATATATGGATAGTAGATATTAGATATAATATATGATATGAGATAATAGTTATATGATATTATATAATATAGATAGATATACATATATATATAAAGTTATTATATATAAGTATAATATATATATATATTACACAATTGCAAAATTACATGATTAACTGGAGTTGTTTCAAAAAATTGCAAAAAAAGATTGTTTTGTGATTTGATTTGTGTGATTGAGATTGATATATACAATAAGTATTACAAATTATTCAGATGATTGTGTAACATAAGGTAGGGACAGGTGATAATATGAAATTTTCCATAGATGAAAGAAAAAAATAAGCTAATTACATTAAGAAGTTTAGACAGCTTGTATTGGGGTATTAGAAGTAATAAGTATTGTCAATCCTAAAAAAAACAATCGATGCACATAGATCTCGAATGTTATTGGTAGCGTACGTATTAGAATCTAACGTGTGTTTGGTTCAATTCATTACTTGAATACTATTTAATAACGATTGTTCTCACATTAAGTCATGCTCTATTGCTAGTTTAAAAATATCTACGATTGTTGAGCATATAAACACGGGATTCAATCTTGAGTTAACCGATGAGTAGAACATCATTGGTCAACAGCTATGGAAACTACGGCCTGCTATACTGCAATCACCGAGAGGTATAACCTCGAAAAAAGTGCTCTCTCGCATTTCTGGTGACGTCGCATGACCTAGTGTAGAGGCATTTTATATTTGGGCTGGAATACTCTCATTTACTTAAGTCGAGGGCACAATAGGCGTGGAGAATTAAAAATATAGAGCCTAAAAAGATCGGTGATGCGTTTACTTTATTAAGTATTATAAAACATTGAATAATTAAGTAATCACTTGTGCCCACAGCAACTATATAGCTAATCCACGGTGTGTTTCCAGAATCTAATAAAAAATAGCCGTATTGTGCATATGAAAATAGCATCGAACTTTGCTCTTCTTTGTTTAAATTTTAGCTAGAAAAGAGTCTTGTAAGATGATAGATAGAGATCAGTAATTATACCGTTTCATTGCCAGAAAAATCACACCTGAAGTAACCTGTTTTTTCTTATAATATTCGGATACTTTCCAAAATAGTATTCAAAATAGTCCCAGAAGTACTGTTGCCTACCAGAGCGATGACGCATGAAGCGGTGGTATAATCGAAGCAAAACATATCAATCTGTCAATATAGAGTGTCAGGTATGCGGAGAGGATAAAACATTATGTACACCTAGACATATTTCTTTTTACAAAATCCAGTGTAAAAGCATACCACCAAAATAGATTAAGTGTTTTGTATAAAGAGACCCGCATTTGGGTCTCAACCACGGCCATTACTTCCAATTGTTTTATTTTATTTTCAAGGCAATGTTTGGATATTGAAATCGCTAGTTAATTATCTCTGATATAAAAACACAATGGGCCTAGATCTAACGAAACCAGCCTTTCCTAGAGCATGGTGTAATCGCCTCTCTATACCGTACCTCGGCAGAGGTACTTTGTGTTAATGCAAGCTCTCAATATGTTCTATCTAATATCGACATTAGGAATATGTGTTCTTCTTAAGAACGTTTCAAATTGGGCGTCATATACGGATTTGAACTGACCAAAATAATCCATTACCAAATCAATAAAATGCGATACAAGGGAATGCAAGACACGGGAACTTTCCACGATGTTTATTTGAAGGATTTAATATGTGACTAAGAAGGTGAATTTTAATGTCTCATAAAAGAAATAATTCGAAACCAATTTAGCATATCTAACCCCATTTGCTGCCCCCGAATTCAGATCGCTCTCCGTCTTCCGCTTACCTGCAAGCCCGGAATTAGGATTATGAAATCCTTCAAAATCTTAATGTAATCTCCATTTTCACCTTCTCTTTCAATCATTACCTCCAATTCTGTTTTAACAGTATCTACGAGTAATATATAGTTACGATGATCAACTACATTCCTTAATCAACAATACATAAAACAATCGTAGCTTGAATAAAAATGAATTTAATGTAATAAAATAAAAAATTGGAGTGTATATACAATAGTAAATATTTGTATTTAAAAGTTCATAATTACACTCTTGAATTATATCACTGTCTAAAAACTGACAAATCATGTACATCGTAATATTAATTTCTCGTATTTACCAACGACTCTCTGCGCTGTATACACGAACTCCAAGGTTATTCATTTGTCGAATCGCGTCGCACATACTACATAGCTAACTGGAACTGGGAGTGTTTAGATTTTCAACAGTCATCACGATGCTGGCACAGGTACTGAGCCGACGGTATGCCATAAGTACTCCGATTTCAAAGAAGGAATTGGAAGGTGAGCAATTAGTAAAAATCGAGTAACTAAATATCCCAGGTCATATCGAGTAACTAAATGATCCCAGGTCATCCAACTGAAATTGGTGTTCGGTTTCCAAACCCAGTAAAAACATATATGACCAAGAAAACTATTGAAACTATTGATATCCAAATAAAAATTTTGAACTACCAATTCCAAATCGTTAAAATATCCACATATTATATCTTCGTCAAATAAATGTAGACAGGAAAATTCGAATTTATCTCGCTGACTCCTAAATATGTTAGACTCTAAGATTTTAAGCACAGTTTCGCGTGGATTAATTGCTCCTTGGCAATTGAAACACAAATTTTCTAGAAATATAAATTTATCATCCAAAGGAAAAGGCTCCAAAAATCTCTCAATTTCTTTAAATACTAATCGAATCGTTAGTTTCACTTCTTTAACAGAAATTTGTGGCACTTCCACTCTTCGCACTATACTTTCAACAATGGTATATAAATAATCAGGCTTTAAATTATGGCGAATTATTTTTTCAATATGAACGCGAGCTTCATTGCTCTTGAATGCATTAACAACGGCAGTTAAAATGCAGAGCTTCTGTAGTGATTTGACTTTCGCTTCATCATGGAGATAATTTGTACTCAAATTATAATTCAAAAATAAACTATTTTTGTCTTCCTGTTCAGCGAAACAATAGTTTTCGGAAATACTACATAAAAATTCACCATAATCGCGATTGGTCCGAAACATTGTAATGGTTTAACCTAAAATTAAAATAAAGGAAAATTAATTTTTCTTGTATTAGTTATAATTAATAATATAAATACTAAAAAAAAATTCTAAAACAAGAACAAAAAAAAAAAATAATGATAAAAAAATCAAATAAACATGTAATACTAATAATAATAAAACTAATAATAAAAAATTAATAAAAAAAAATAATAATAAAAATAGTAATAATAAAAATAATAATAATAATACTATTAATGTTTCACCACTAGTCCTTCTCTTTATAAATACACCACCTTCGCTCCTATTGGTAAATCTGACCACAACCTTACATCTCTTTAATTTTAATACTTTTCTCTCCAAACACTCATCCTGCCCCTGTGCGTTCTTTCTGGCACTTTAATCGGGCCGATTGGGGGGTTTTGCGCTGCTTCTACGCTAACTATAATTGGAATGACTGCTTTTCCTCTGGTAACGCTTCAGCTTCTGCCGACAAAGTGGGAGCTGTAATCGTTGATGGGATGAGCAGGTTCATTCCTTCTTAGACTAAATCTTTCTCTCCTCATAATCCATGGTTCGATCGTTCTCCTATCACTCTCGCTAATTTTCATTCAGCTAGAAATCGTTGCAGGAATACTCTTCGACGAGCAAAAGCAGACTTTCATCAAACGAAAAAGTGCGCTAACGCTTGGTTCTCCTACTGACAAATCTTTCTGGCCCTCTTGCCAAAAACATCAACAGCTAAAAATCTTCTTTCCTCCTCTTATATCCGATCTGATGGTTCTGTTGCTAAACTCTCCAACTGAAAAAGGCCAATCTCTTCCAGGCCTCCTATTTTCCTCTAACTCAACCCTGGACGATTCTTGGCAATTCCTCTTCCTCCCTCTCCTTCTTTCTCAGGTGTCTATGCCTTTGCCTGAGATTACATTTGATCGGGTGCATGGGCTCCTGAAGATGAATGAACGTTAGGATGGCTGGTGGCCCGGATGGCATTCCTACCCGAGTTTTGAGGAGTGTGCTTCCGTGCTGGCGCCCCTCCTCTTGTTCAACTATATTCTCTATGCCCTCAATACTAGTACTTTCCCCGCAGTGTTGGAAGCGCGCATATGTCCAACCTATTCCGGAAAAAAGGAAGCCGCTCTGATCCTTCTAAACTATCGCCCTATAGCTCTAACCTGTATTCTATCTAAGATCTTCGCAACCCTTCTCAACTCCACTTTTAGAAACAGTCTGAATCTCATTTCTCACTTTTCTTCCTAATTCCGGCACCGTACGGT
>JABUQX010121812.1:15000-21499 GCA_015478945.1 Trachelipus rathkii | reverse complement strand
ATTACATTTAAATTATTATACGTAATAAAAATGTCAATCATAAAAACAGAAAATACGAAAAACAATGTGGTCCGAGCCCCCTCCATCAAATTTTAATGCGGGTCAATCGACCAAGTTAGCCCCGTTTTTTTGGCCACTAATACTTCTTGGATCAAAAATTTAACTTTGCCATAGTTTAAAGCTAACATACTCGAGTTATCACTGAAAAAAAATTAAAATCAACACACAATTTTTCATTTATAACGAAGTTAAAAAAACTCCATTTTTCAAAAGTGAATTACTAATTGAAGAAATTTTGTACCCTAATTCCTAACATTTTTTAAAAAATATAAAAACTTTCTAAATTAAATTATATCTAAATGAAAATTTAGTACTACCGCGTGTCTATAAAATGACGAAAATCTTATTATTTTTTTTTAATTATTTTTATTTTAATTTTTAACGTAACGAATCACCCCTCCCTAAGGAGGCCGGCCTGTCACCCGCCACGCTATATAATTACAAATTCAATCATAAATGTGTAAAAATTAAAAAATATACATTATAGAAAAGAATTTTGGAAGGTGTTTTTGTAGAAGCATGTGGGGTTATTTTTTAAGGCAAATTTTGGGGCTCTGCAAAGAGATTGCCACAAAAAAACTTAAAAAATAGCACTTAACATTATCATAATTCATTAACATATGCACCTTGTTGAGTTCAATGAGTTGGTTTTTTTTAAAACCTATGGGTTTTTAAGTTTCCAAACTTCAGGTACCTGTGTGTTAGAAATGGTTGCCTTAACAATTTAAGTATTTGTGATGAGAGTAACAGATGATTTACAATTTCATTAAAGTAATTGCATTTTTAAGACCATTTTTAAATTTTTATTTGCAGTTTGCAAAGCTGAAAATTCGCAAATTGTCCAAATTTATCCAAAAATTTGAAAAATCCGGAAAATTTTTGTCGAGTTATATAAGACAGAATGATGATAATACATTTTTTCAATCATAATTGATGTATTAAAGAGGAAAAATTTTGCTTCTAAGTTTTTTTTAGAAGCATGTGGGGTTTTTTTAAAGGGCAAAAGGTGATGTTTTTTTTTAAATACGGCCACGTATATATATATATATATATATTATATATTATATTATATATATATAAGTATATATATATATATAAGTATATATAATATAATATATATATATATATATATATATATATATAATATATATATATAATAATATTATATATATATACTATATATATATATGACCTTATTGTTCTTAACATTGACACATTTGAACAATCAGATTTATCAGTGATAGGAACAGTATCAACTGAAGGCTTATTTATTTTCGCTCTTTTCTCTTTTTAGCATTAAGCATTTCTTATTGTTTCCTTGATTTTGCTGTACTCTACTCTCTTTCTGATTTCCCCATAATCTTCATTTTTATTCATCTTTACTCATCTTTATTTAGGTAAGAAATAATCTTTTCCTTCTTCAAGAATATCCATACTCCCCACCTCCTTACACTCGATAGCACCCCATATTATCATACATCGAAGGGCTTCTTGTTCTCATCTTTACCTTTGCTATGTATATTTCCTTAACTCAGTAAATACAGATATTTGATGGACAGGTGATCGGTACTCGTTAACACAATGAAACGATAGTCATACGAGTAATTACCTTCAACCTTATACGAAGCTATAACCTTAACCCTTATAATCTCTTTATAGCGACTATAATGCCCTTGATACCCTCTCCCTTCTAAATATATAAATTCCAATCATTATCCCCATGTACAACCTGTTTCCTATTTATTAAACATTTCTAATACCTAAGTACAATACTTTTTCAGTTTACCTGACGAATGAGGTCGATAACATTTAAAGTTTTAAAAAAAGACAAAAAAGGAAAATCCAAAAACAACAAATATGCCAATTATATAAACTACACAAGATAAAATCTACAGGAAAAAACCAATTGTTTAAATAAATTCTCTATTTTCTATTCAACACAAAAACTCGGTTATCTCTTTTAACATCGTACTTTTATGCGTGTGATGTTTTTTGAAGTATGCTATAAATATGCACGTTATACCGGCCTTATCTGTCTGGAGGAAGCCTATTGCTGGGCGATTCTAAAATAAATAACATATCACTACCGTCTTTGTCTCGATATTCTCTAGTCTGCGCGAGCATCTCTATCGCTCCATCAGCCCCTACAGCTGCCATACACTTCCATGCAGCTCATGTCTCCCAAGCTCCTACTGAACGATACATGTTATAATTATCAGCTCGTACAGCAATGACATATCACAAGGAGCAGGGAGAGAGTGCCTTATCGTTCACATTCTTTATCTTATAGTACATCTCAGATGAATTATCAGCAAACAAAATTCTATAGAAACATTGGGGTGACAAACATCTCGGTGTGCCGGTGTTTAACCACATGCTCACTCAATCGAACTCAATAATTCTTTCATATCATGTATATTCTGTATACAAGATCTATACATATCGTTACTAGAATTTTAAGTAGAGAGAGTAGAATTAAGTAGAATTTTACTGTTTCCCGAAATGTTACAAGATAGTCTGCATATTATCCAGAACAGTTATAGTATTTCTCCTATATTACAACTTTCCAGAGATCCATATAGTCTTGTTAACTAATAAGTACTATCTTCTAATGAATGTTCCACACCTGAGCATATATCTCTCAGATCCTTATTACGGTCGATTATACTTCACTTTAGTACTGCTCACTATAGTAGGCACTAAATATACAAAAGATATTCTTCAGATCTATGAAAGCCAATATATATGTTCGTTTGTTATATTCCATACCTTTCAAACGTAATTCTATACAGTAATACGTAACATAATATGAGCATCTAGTATAGTGCTTTTGTTATCTTTCTATATCTCGTGGTGCTCTTCTCCTACTACAATATCCGGACTATATCTACTACTTTCTTCCATAAACTATTCATCTCTAGTAATATTCTCTCATTCATTTATATTGCTCTAAATAGTGAGATTATACCAACATAGAATATTATCCCCTGTTAGTTTTATGACAGTACTCCTGTATATCCACTATATAATTTTCCCCTTATATTACATGAGCACTATAAGTGAGCTTATCCTCCCATGCCTTAGTCTGGTGCTATCACTACTTCGTTATATCCAAATAACACAAACTATATATACTAGCCCGTTAAACGAATTTTACATACATTTGTTTCTTTCCCTTCTTTATCACCTTCTAAATCTATCTTGTACTTAAGGTTTATGAGACTTTATTTATTTTTTTTTTTTCCAAAAAAAGAATTTATATTAATTTTAAATTTGTCCTTTAGAGTAATTGTGCTATTGTATAATTGTACTGATCCTGTCACTCAGTGTGAGAATCACCTATTAGTAGATTTAATTTCTTAATAGCTCTCCAAATAAGTAAGTAACCGTTCACCCTCCAATTGCCCACTGCTTTATCATCTTCCTACTCGCCCTGCTGGGCCACATTCGGTCCACTTCATTTCGACATCCATAAGCATATCCCCATTACAACTTGTTTTACTTAATATCTATATCATTATCTATCATTGATAATCAGAGTAATATCGATTTTAACATCCCCTAAGTGGTTATATACACAATCTATCATTTCCAAGAATACTTGTGCTTCGTTCTTGGAAAATGCGTAAAATAACTAAAAGTCCGGAGTTTTCTGTCTTGTTTTGTCCAACTAGCACAATCTCTATAAAATCGCTGTGAGACTTATAGCAACTTTTCCTTATATTCTTGTAAGTCACACATTTCTTTTCCCTCATTCTTTGAGTAGTACAGGAATTAAGGAAAATTCTTCTCTACGTCTTTGGTGACGCTTTCGTTTTGTTTTTACTATTTTTTCCCTAGTGCTATAAACAAAAATGGAAATGTGCCTCTCTAAAGCTCATACCGCTCTTCTAGCTCTATCTTTTTACTACATCCAATCGGATTTCTTACCCACTCGACTCATTATGCTATCTATACACCATTGGTTTGAAAATAATCTAAGTAATTATCATTGCTTGTGAGTCTAGCGTTCTGCGTTTTTGTCAAACGCAAAATCGTAAAAATATACTCTCCCACATACGTAATACATTGTCCTAATTCTTTCTCTATATTCATTAATCCACAAGAATGAAGCACAATTCTTTACTGTTCTGCTCTATCGAGCCGTTTTTTTCACGATTATTTCTCCTTTGTCTATGAACAAAAAACGATATAATGTATTAACTCTCTGATTAAGGCTGCAATTCTATTTTATTATCTTATTATTACACAGAATTAAGGATATTCCTTTACGCTCTGTAGTGAGCGCGTCCCTTTTTTCGATCTTTTGCCGAGTTTGACAAAAACGATCGCAAACGCGTTTGACAAATACGAATGCAAACTCGAGCGTTTTAGGGATATTACGTTTCTTAAGAACCAATGCAAGAACGAAAAATGCTTAAGGGTCTGGCAACATCATAATCAGAGTATCCCTTTGTATCCCTGCCGTGTTACTTTTGCGGAAGTGTGAACCATCGCTGAAAAAATTTGTATTATAGGTGAATGCCATAATGCAAGACTTAGGTGCGCTCCAAGGTAAAGAATTATTTTAAACATTATATTTAGTCATAATTTTTTGAAAAGAGTATTAAAAAATTTAATTTAATGAAATTTCAATGTGACCAATTGCCCCACGCAAATTTTTTAAACCTGACCGAATTGCCCCATGTTACAATTTTTTTATAATAAAACATATTTATCTCTTGCCTGATAGGTAAGCTATTGCATTAAGGTTATGAACTAATTTTAAGTACTATATCTTGGCACCAATAATGTAGTACAATTATCTTGACCTGTATGATTCTTAGCAATAAGCCTTAGTTGTTTCTCCCGTATGTTTGATAGTGCTTCAGTGATAACAGCTTATACATAAAATCGCCTCACCCATAAACTTACTTGACTATATCTTAGCAATTTGTTTCATAAAAAAAACAATTATCCGTAAATATTAGACATAGAGAAAATATTTCCATTCTGTATGTTACAATTCTCTTTTATACAAGCTACTTTTTTAACATCATACTGATTTAGGCTTCACTTTATCTGATGCCCACTGGACCCCACTCGAACTGTGCCCTCCACGGTTTGGTTCCGAGTAATTAGTCCCTCACATTTGATCTACCGATTTTTACTCCGAGAGTTCCATCACTGTATTTTTCTGAATAGATACGTACCTATTATTTACTTATTAGTATCGACTCCTATTCAAGGATATAATTATCTCAACTATGTTATGATATATATACATTTCTATTTTCTTTATTATCTATGTACATAGCTTTTCTCTACCTTCTATTGTATTATATATTATATTATATATTATATATATTAATATAAATTAATTAATAATAATAATTAATTAAATAATATATTTGATTATAACCGTAGATATACTTAATAGATTATTACTAGAAGAGTGTATTTAATATTATCATATAATATAAAAAATTAATTATTTCATAATTAAATTTTTCATATTTTATATATAATGCATTTTTTATTTCTTAATTTTTTTTAAATGCTTAAAAAAAAATTCAGTTTTTATTTCCAAATAAATAAAATTAATATAACATTAAATGTATTATTTGGATATATAGATGATTATATTTAATTATTAGATTGCTCATTAAGTGGTGATTGGATCATCTCATACCGATATTTCTATGTACATAAATAAAATATTACACTATAGCTAGATTACTCTAAAACATTATATATAATTTATATAAAAGAAATAATATTTTATGAATGCATATATAAATTGATCTAACACTTTGAAGTGGAAAATAAATTACATAGTTCCTTCTCAATTAAATAATAAGCTAACTTCAAAATTTCGAATCTATATTTAAACTGTCTTTGTTAAGAATTCAGCATTATAATTATGAAATGCTCTCTAAAATAATTATAAACATAATAAATAAAATGCTTTCTTAAAAAAACGAAAATTGATTTAATTTTCTATTGTTAAATATATATATATGTTATTTTAGAAGAATGGAATATTAGCTTCCTCAGTTTAAAATTATTTTTTTTACTATTTATTCATTTTTTATTATAAATAATTAATATTAGTGGCCTCATTCTCGTTTTAGTCACCATCCATAGTTTCATGGTTAATAAATAATCATTTAAAGAAAGACCGCCAATTAAATTTCCTCTCTATTCATTAATAATAATCGAACAATAATAATAATAATTAAAATGAAAATAGAGGTCCTGAAATGAGACCTAATCTTTGAGAGATCATAAATAAATTAAAAGAGAGATGAATTAAATGTAACCTTTTTATCTTAAAGAGATAATATTTTATTTATTATTTATCTTTCTATATTATTATTTATAAATTATTTATCTGTGATTTAAAAAAATCTGACCGGTATCGACCATCCCCACTCTCATCATAATTATTTTGCACTCA